>JABUQX010107810.1:7500-17500 GCA_015478945.1 Trachelipus rathkii
AGAGAGAGAGAGAGAGAGAGAGAGAGAGAGAGAGAGAGAGAGAGAGAGAGAGAGATTGTGCTGCTTGAGCTTGACCCCTGCTTTGATAAACAAAGCTCTGTCTCCGCCCGTCAACACAATATTTTCCCCTTCTGCTGAAAGCTTGCTCATTCAGCCTGTAATAAAGGGGGGGACCCCTCTCAACCTCCTGCAATCAACAACCCCGCTGCTCTGACCTCTGTTCTTCTATTGTTTTCTTAATCTATTCTTAAGGAGAAGATTTGGAATACTTCTAATCTTACCTCAAATCGCCTGTATGATTTCCTATATGGAACGTACTACAGGTATATATATATATATATATAGATGTGTATTCATATTAGAGATATATGTGCATGTATATATATATATATATATATATATATATATATATATATATATATATGGGTTGAAGTTAAGATAGGGAGTCTTGTAAGACATTTGCACGCATGTCATAGAGGGTATACAGCTTTGTGAGAGGCTCGCTTGCAGGCCTCCTGTTTACATCCTTAAGCTTTGGTGCATCTATTTCAAACTCAAATTGTAACTGCGTAATATTATGGCCTTCTCCCCCATTGGGAGAATGCCAAACAAAGAGGTGATTGGCGGAAGGGCCGGCGTGGCCCTGAAGCACATCACACTCAAGGCTTTTTAGATAGGGCTTCGCGCAATGAAGTCGTGTTGAGTTTAGGAGTCCGTGCCCAATATTGATAAAGCTATAATTACGAGTGTTTTAAAGAAATTTATAACGATATTATTGTGCATTATTGATTCCATTATTAAATTGAAACCCTATCTTGTCAAATATCAATGATAAATAAAGCCACTACACAGAAATATCTCTCATTAATCCACCGGCTGATTTATGTTTCATTAATTAATAATTAGGAGGGTTAAAGCGAGTTTAACCCATATCCTTTTTGGTAGACCCCAGTAGTGACAAAGGGGGCCCTTTTTGGTTCCCCCTAGTCGTGACTAGTAAAAAAAAACCTAATTTGGATTCAGATTAGTGCACTAAATTGCTAAAATTTCAAATTGCTTGAAAAAAAAAATTCATTTTCTGTGTATTTAAGTGCTAAAAATCAGTACGATTTGACTATAAATGAAAATTGTGTGAGTTAAACAATTGCAACGTGAAGAAATAATTATCATATAAATCTTAAATATAATAAATAAAGTCGTTGCTATATTAGTGCAGGAGGTAACATAAAAATCCGTTACCGCCTCGAAAATTTTGAGATTTTCAAAATCAAGCCATTCTAAGCCTAATATTCAAACGTTTGGCCTGACTCAATTGACTCCACAAAAGAAAATAGTCAGTAATCTTTGCTTATAAAAATGGTCTCAACGAAGAAATTGACTCAGAAAGCTCAAGCGAAAGGCTCCTTGAAAGGAAATAGGGGAAAAGGAAAGACGATCTCTCCCCAGCCAACTCAAGCCCTCATGGAGGGTGGAGGGCCATCTGGTCTTTCATCTGAAAGCGAGCTCGATGTGACGCCGAAAAATTCCCGCCAAGAAGGAAGAGCAAGGCGTCCTGAATATAAGTCACCATTAAAGACTTATAGCCAACTAAATTCAAATCAATTACCAGTCTTTGATGCCTATGATGTAATTAATTGGCTCAGCGCTACAACAGCGATTTTCAAATTGAATCACATTGACGATTCCCATGAACGAGTTCGTTTATTAGCGCCAATATTGCCAACAACTTTGGTGTCAAAGATAAAATTCCCACTTCAAGGGAATGCCTATCAAATACTTTTGGAAGAAATAGAGAGGACCTATCTCCCAGCATTGAGAAATCGAATTCGTGACGTTTTTAAGCAAGGCATGCGCCCAGAAGAGCTGCCGAGCGAGTATCTCAATCGGGTAAAAGGAGTCCTTGGCAACAAGAGTTTTGACGTCCTGATCGAACATAACCCAAAATTCGCTGTAGATCTATTTCTCGAACAAATGCCTGTAAACGTCCAAATGAGTGTGTATTCGTTGGCCGAAGAAAATGACTTGCATCGAATGGTGAAAGTCGCAGATGATCTGTATAAAAATTTCGTTCAAAAAGACAGAAGACAACAACATCAAAATTACGACCAAACTTGGAGTTCTGTAAATGCTGTGCGTACGCACACAGACCGACACGACACAGACTCCACTCTCCCGAAGAACACCGCGCAAAACCCGGTGCGCACACATGACGATACTCAACACAGCGAGAGCCATCTCTCGCGCCAGATGGCTCATCTTACGAAAACTGTGTCAGAGCTGGCGAGCAATGTACAACAGCTGCTTCAAGGTCAACTCCACGCAGCTGATAGAGGTAATATGAGACGCGACAAAAGTCAGTCTAGACAGTCAAGGTCAGACAGCAGTAATGGATATACTTTCAATAACGCTGTACATAATCTCTGTTTCTACCACTCTCGCTACTTATATAAAGCGTATCGCTGTGAAGGAGTTGAATGTCCATTATACCCATTACTTCATAATAATGGTGAAAGAACCACCACACACAACACCTCACAAAATTCGGAAAACTAGATGGGCGACTGTCGATAACTCCACCTCCTCAATGCGACAGTCGAGGAAATCTATGTCACAATAAAAGAGTCTCTTTTTACCCACAAGTGCAAATTATCAACAATCATCGCCGAGATGATGGAAAGTGCTTCAAATTGAACTCAGAAAATATTAGTGCTGGTATAACTGAAATAATTATAAAAAAAATAAAAACACTATTAATATTAATAACAATAGTAGCCAAAATACTTTTACTACTAATACTACTACTACTACTACCAATAATAATAATAATAATAATAATAATAATAATAATAATAATAATAATAATAATAATAATAATAATAATAATAATAATAATAATAATAATAATAATAATAATAATAATAATAATAATACAAATGACAAAAATCATCAAGACATTGAACCCGCCAGTGCTATAAATTTCGAAAATATAAACAATGTTATTAATAAAAATGAACTTATGATGAGTGATACCATAAATAAAAATTGTGTTAACGGACAATCATCATCTTTAAATGTCAAAGGATCGCATGTTTCTTATCTAAATGAACCTAAAGTATCACCCATAAGAAATGGTAGTAGTACTCAATCTAAAAATATTTCAAGTTAATAAAAATATTGTATTAAATGACACGGCTGTCACACGATGTTATGGTAAGATAAATAATACAAATTTTATTACAGCTGTGAACCCGTTGCATTAAGGGTATATCTTCTTTACATTAAATTTATCAAATAATATGGGTGCTATGGAGCAGATGAGAGAGAGTGAGAGCGACAAAACAAATATCTTGTTAAACCCCATCAAAAGCGCTGTTAACGGCCGCTGTTGTAGCAGTAAGAATGTTTTACAGCTAATGTTGTGGTGAACGAGAAGCGTTTCGTAAAAATCAATGACTTCCACCCCTCTCTTACCAAGTTTATGACACTATAAATAAGGTAGATTATCTACTTGACACTGGGTCGGCCAAAAATATTCTGGCTGGAAGTGCTCTTGTAAATAATACGCCACCTTTAGGCTATATGTTTGCCGCAAATAACTCTAAAATTGCTATTTATGATATTAAAACCATTGAAGTTGACCTAAATTTAGGCAGGAAATATTTTGATACTTTCTATATAGCAAATATTGATGTAAACATATTAGGTTTGTCATTTTTAAAGAAATTTCAAATGGGCATTGACTTTAAACGAGATTTATTGATAGATTCAGTCACAAATAAAACTTTGAAATTAAATAAAAATATCAATTTTAATATTAAGTATGCGCATGAAAACCTTCCACCTACTCTGTCACTCTCCCCTTCCTCTATCACCTCTTTGCACGTCCCTCCTAGTCCTTCACTTTTTAATAAAAATAATAAAAATAAAAGAATGAGCACAGCCTTGATAGGTGAGGACGGTCTTGTAACTACTGATGAAAAGACCGCTTTCATACCTGAAAAAGTATTAATAGAGCTGGCCAACACCTATCCTTAAAAAGTAAATTTAAAGGGGCCCCCCATCTCTCTAAAACCCCGCAGAATTCCCCACAAGCTATATTCACGAACCCGAGCAGAATTTGATAATCTTTTAGCTACAGGAGTGTTAAGAAGAACCAACTCACCATGGTCGTTCCCTGTGAGTGTCCTGGAGAAGAGCCAAGGTCGGGTCAGAATCATATCAGACTTTAGAGAGCTAAACAAGAGAGCTGAAATCGAAACTTATGGTCTCCCACACCTTCAGGATGCAATGTTTACCTTGGAAGGGAGTAAGCTGTACAGCCGTTTGGATTTAACCCAGGCATTTTATGGGATTCCACTCCATCCAGACTCTGAAAAATACTTCACCATCACCTCAAATATCGGCACATACAGCTATCGATGCCTCCCGATGGGGTTCGTCTCCTCCCCATTTGTGTTCCAGGCTTTTATCGATATTCTGATGCATGGGCTCGAGAATACTTGTACATATATGGATGATATATTGATACACTCCCAAACTGAGGAGGAGCACCAAGTCCTACTTGAAAAGGTACTGAAGAGGTTACAATACTTAAACATCAGCATTAATCCCAACAAGTGTCAAATAGCTGCGAGAGAAATCGATTATCTGGGCTATACAATCGATGAAAACGGAATCAGACCAAATCATGAAAAGATTAGTGAAATAATAGATACTCCGAAGCCTAAAACTGTCAGAGAATTAAGGAGTTATCTGGGAAAGATAGGCTTCTACCGCTCATGCATAGTTTGTTTTTCAGATATTACAGCCCCTCTCAACCTCTTTTTAGTGGGAGCCCAAGGGAAACCGCCGACTACACTGGAATCCTGCGGCAGATAAATCTTTTGAAGATAGTAAGAAAGCTATAAAAACACAAATGCTCTGGCCTATCCAAGTCTTTGAAGCCCTTTCAAAATCATTGTGCACTCGACAGACGTGGCCGCAGGGTTTCTAATTTTGTCCGCTACTGAAGAAGGTGATAACCTGATGGCTTTTACACGATTTTTTATCGCTGCCTGCGGAACGAAAAATACATTTATAAAACATTGTTAGTGGTTTCAATCAAACTTGAGGTGTCGTATCTACTCAAGTTGGAAGCTTCTGGCAACCATTGCGGTAAATCATCGATGGAATTGTTGCAAAAATACAAACGATGCAATGATTGCAAAAACTACAATCTGCGTGAAATAAGGAGTTTAATTAAACCTCTTATCTGCTAACAAAGTCTCTTGGGAGCTGATTACCAAGAAGACAAATCCTCTATCTGAATATCTATTACACAACAAGATTGTTAACGAAGCTGCAAACGTTGCAAATGACGATCTAGACTGCAATGTTGAAGAAGAGGCGGAGCCTCCAACTACGCCCCTCCCTCCGAGCGCTATGATTGGCTCAGCCGCGAGCGAACTGGCCAATCAGAACGACTCAAGCAAAACAATAACAAAAGGTGAGATAAACAGATTTTTAAAGACATTCCATTATGAAGCACGTTCCCCAGGCCTAAAAGAAAGTTATGCCCAAACCATAAAGAAGAATGCGGCATACGCCAAGGTCTTAAATTCCGATGAAAGGCAAAATGAAAGAGCTTTAAATGACCACAAAACGCATTCTTCGCATACAATGCGTGAGAAAGGGAATGATTTGGAAAATAAAGGATTAACCATAGATGAAAGATTGGAAATAGAAAGAGAAAACTTAGATAAATTTAATGATAAAATGACTACTAGAAAGGTAGATGAATTAAATGATACTTTACCGATAAACACACGAATAAATTTAATCCAAAATTGCAATGACGCACACCTAGAGCTAATAAAGCGATTCAGAAAAGAAATAAATTACACCGAAATAAGTGAAGACCAGAAAAAAGATGATTTTATCAATTCCTTACTTGCGGGTAGTGAAAAGAGCTCCTTAATTATTAAAAAATAAGATTCTGGTTTAAGAAGAATGAAGTCTCTCTCTACGTTGATACCTCCTTGAATTATGCCAGAGTCATTCTACCAAGGCCGAGTTGCCGATCTCATCCGTATGACACATCTGCAGGGACATCTGGGTATCTCACGCTGCATTACTGCATTGAAAGCAGATTTTGTATTTCAAAACATGCACCAGAAAGTTAAAGAGGTAGTCCGCGCCTGTCCACAATGTCAGGTATCCAAAATCGGACGAGGAATCAATCCTATTTACGGAAAATACAAAAGAAGTTTCCTATAAGTTTGAAGTTATCCATGATATCCTAGTTATTTTTATGTCGAGGGTACAAGAATTTATTAACTCTCATCAACCGATACTCATTATGTGGGCCTTTCCGCTGAAGGACGTTACTAAAGAAACAATAGTACAAACCTTAATTAACCAGCTAATTCCGCACTCTGGAATTCCCAGCCAAATCGTTTCAGATAACGGTGCAAACTTTACTTCACACTTATTTGGGAGCGTGTGTAAGCTATTAGGGATACTCCACACCACCAGCGTATGCAATCCGGCGGCGGACGGGAAATGCGAGATGGCGAACAAGATGATTATTAACAGCATTAGAGCCATGTTGGCCGAGCCAACCATGAAAACACAAGAATGGTTGGACGTCTTACCCTTCGTTATTGTCTCTCCGGCTGGCACCCATATCTGAAAGTGGCATCTGCCCCAGTAAATTATTATATGGCCAATATATAAACATTCCCGACGGCTTAGTAAGCACTTCTGTCCCAGGCGGTCCAAAATCATACGACTCATACATTGAAAAAATAACTGAATTGATGGCCAAACCCTTGGCTCAAAGAACAAATCTGCTCAATCGGAACGTCTTTCTCCCCAAGAACTTGCAAGATGCAAAATTTCTCTATTAGTAAAGAATCAACAGTATAATGTCGGAAAGTTATCACCCAGTACCACGGCCCCTATCGGGTTGTCAAGATCACAAACAGTAATGCTCATATAATAAAGGGTGATAAGGTGGTGGTTGAAAGTTTGAGAAATGTTAAAATTTCTACCAACTAGTCCTTTGACCCTCTGGACCGAAAGAAAACTCCGGAATAAATGAAATAGAGTAGCGGAAGTGGACAAAAAGTAAATAGCTCTCTGATAAAAATGAGAGTCAAAGACGACGATGTGGTAACTAGTACGAGTACAAAATCGATTGTTAAAGGGTGTTATTTATCCATATTTTGTAGTTCTTTCTCCTTTTTCAAGTAGTATATTCAACTGTTCTTCTTTCCACTTTCCTATGCATTTCATGTATCAATCAGAAGGAGGGTGAAAAGGAACCTTTGTGCAAACAGAACCCCAAGCTTCACTTGTGGTTGTGAGGCAGTTATTTCTTTTTGCATTCGAGATCACCAAAATAAGGGCTAAAGTTAAGTTAGGGAATCTTGTAAGACATACGCACACATGTCATAGAGGGTATGCAATCTGTAAGAGGCATAATTGCAAGTCTCCTGTATACACCTTATAAAAGCTTTGGTGCATCTATTACAAACTCATTTTGTAACTGCGTAATATTATGGCTCTTCTCCCCCATTGGGAGAATGCCAAACAGAGAGGGGATTGGCGGAAGGGCCGGCGTGGCCCTGAAGCACATCACACTCAAGGCTTTTTAGATAGGACTTCGCGCAAAGAAGTCGTGCTTAGATTAGGAGTCCGTGCCCAATATTGATAAAGTTATAATTACGAGTGTTTTAAAGTAATTTATAACGATATTATTGTGCATTTATTATTCTATTATTTAACAAGTTGAAAACATATCCTGTCAAATATCGTTTACTGATAAATAAAGCCACTACACAGAAATATCTCTCATTAATCCACCGGCTGATTTATGTTTCATTAATTAATAATCAGGAGGGTTAAAGCGAGTTTAACCCATATATATATAAATATAGTTATATATACGAGAGAAATGAGTTATTATTAGATATATATATATATATATATATATATATATATATATATATATATATATATATATATATATATATATATATATATATATATATTATATAGTTATATATCCACATACACACACACTTTTGGGGAATATATATATATATATATATATATATATATATATATATTAGTGATGCAGGCAATATCCGTATCCGCGTTTATCCGGCAAATACATTAAAGATATCCGCATCCGCGCTTTCTGCCCTGCGGATGTTGTATGATATTTATTGTCGAGATTTGATAAAAAATTTTATAATAAAAATATTTAAGATGAATCTGAATGGCACAAAATGAGTTGAAGGCAATTCAAAAACGGCTTGATATTCCATATCGTACTTCTATCAAAGACGTTCCAACTCGCTAGAATAGTACTTCATATGATGGAAAGAATGGTATTGCTCAAAAGACCTCTTGCGTTGTGCGCCAGTTCGTATTGCAAAGTTAATATTCGTACTAATGTGGAAAATGACATCATATCACACTGCATTAAGCTATTGAAACCATTTTAAGAAATTACCAAAAAATCAGTGCCTCTACAGCTTCTGTCTCCGATGTAATACCATTAATCTCAACGCTAAGAAAGCATTTTGAACCATCTTCAAATGAAAATGATGACGGTTTAAAAAGAATGAAAGATGTAATAAAGCTAGAGCTAGAAAAACGCTCTGGTTCTGTGGAAATTAATGACCTTCATAATATTGCAACTTACTTAGATTCCCCTTTATAAAGGCAGTTTTTTTTTGTAACACATATTAGAACAAGTTAAATCGTCACTTTGTGTTGCAGTTGAAAAACTTCAATCCAAACAGTCTACTAATTCGCCACCCATTAAAAGGAAAAAAAACGAAATCTTCAGAACCAACACCTTCTACAATTAAATCAATAACAGATTCACTGGAAGAATTTCTACAGTCCAGTAATGATGAAGAAACACACGCATTACCAAAAGATGTAGTACAAATGATTGAAAACTATCACCAAGAAAAACGACTAGATTTAAATGATGATCCTATCAGTTGGTGTGGAAAGTTAAGCAAAAATGCTTTACCCACGCTTGAGTAAACTTGCAAGGAAAGATTTGGCCTGTTCTCCAACTAGTTCCAAGTGAGAGAATATTTAGCAATGCTGGGCAAATATATGATGAAAAGAGAAACAGATTCTCAGCAGAAAAGGCAAAAAAGTTAATGTTTCTCAAGCACAACCTTCCTATATCTGAATTTCAATACTAGTGCAAAAAGTTTATAACCCATTGTAAAATCTTTTCACCTAAGGGTAGGCCAGGAGAGAGTTATGGGGTGCATTTGAGCTGGGGTCTCGGCCTGCCCCGGCCCTGCTCCCGCCCCCGCCCTGCCTGCCCTGCACCTCTGGTAACACAATTATATTAATAGTTTGTGGCAAATTAGAACATATATATATATATATATATATATATATATATATAGTATATAGTTAATAGTATATTTATATATATGCATATATATATATATATATATATATATATATATATATATATATATATCAAACACCCGCATCCGCATCCGCGGATATTAAAATCAAACATCCGCATCCGCATCCGCATCCGCGGATGCGAAAAAAAGACATCCGCTGCATCACTAATATATATATAGTTACTTTATTTTCCAAGGTCTCAGCCAATTTTCATGAAACTTTCAACAAGAAATGTTCGACTTGAACCGCAATGAATAAAAAATGTAAAATGAAAACAAAATAAATGATTTTTTAAAAAAGTTACGAGGTCGCAAAATTTCATATTTAAAACATTTATCTATGGAGAAAATTATCAAAAATAGTAACACAAACCGATTTTCATGAAACTTACATGAATTGTTTGAAATCAGATGTAATGATAAAAAAAAATCTAAAATGACTCTGAAGAAAGTTATTTCGTCTCCTAATTTGATATTTGCAACAAGTAAAATTAAATCTTACTATTTTTTCCGAGTTTCAAAGTTGCCAGATTCTTCTTGTTTGTATTATGTTTCCAGAACTCACGGGT
>JABUQX010107810.1:25000-37500 GCA_015478945.1 Trachelipus rathkii
TCACTCATAGAAAACTTGCATTCACTCAGTCGGTTACCCTCAACAGAAACCCTCCATTACTCAATCTTCGATCGAACCTTTTTTTCTAATATAATCAAGAACTCCACGTCACCTTAAGCTCCTTCCTGTGACCACATTCCATATTAAATACACAGTTCACATTAAATACTCCACTTCCAAAAAATACATCCTTCAATGTTACCACAAACACTTTAATAGCAAACTGGTTCCTTACACTGATTTTTAATAGAACAAGAACTACAATCCTTCCAAGCATTTGTCTTTCCATCTTCTAACAAAGCGATACAACATTTCAAATCCTAAAAACATCCAAAAAAAAATATCCCTCATGGCTACCGCGAACAATTCAATCCCAAATTTTTTACCAGAAATTGGACACATTTAATTGAACAAAAACACTCGCTTTGCTTTAAAATAGCCAAATTCAAGATCAAACAAAAATCAAATCATAACTTACGATAGAATAATAACTTAATCAACCCAAATCAGAATATCAATTGGCAATATTACACACTCTAACACTAAACCATAAAACCAACCAGGGTTGTAGAGTCGGAGTCGGGAGTGGGTAATTTTGAAAAGAGAGTGGAGAGTCGTGAGTCGGAGTCCCGTATATTTTAAAGGTGAGTGGGGTCGGTTAGTACTTTCAAGATATGAGTTGAAATGTTAGAAATTTATACTGATTTAGTTGTGAATTTGTGACTCTGTGAAGTTGAACTTCAGATACACTTAGAATTAGACCGTATTGGTTAGGAGTGGCCATGCATCATAGTTCCGGACCTTCAAACTCTAATCGAACATTTGTGGGTAAATTCTGAATACGATCAGATCCGACAGCTGCAACCCTCTCCACGGACCCTCCCGAACCTGCGACAAGCACAGCACGACATTTGGGATCAAATCACTGTCCAGGACATTCCGTCCACTCATCGATGAGGAGCATGCCAGCACGAAATTAGGCCTTACATCGATGATATTAATATATACAAATATTAATTATTTCTCTCTTTATATATATAGTAACGCTATATGTTATATAGCATATACTATTATAGTACATATGTATATATTATCTTATATATACTACTATAATACTGAATATATATCTATAATACACTAGTATTATTTTAATTTATATATATATAATGATATTATTAATATATAATTATATTATAGTTATATTTTAATATTATATATATAATAGTATATTTATATATACATATGTATTATTATATGATTATATTATTATATTATATAGTATGTAATATATATTATATGATTTATATATATAGAAGATAGATAGATTAATAGATATGATATTGATAGATAGATAGATAGAATATGATAGATATGATAGATAGATAGATAGCTAGATAGATAGATTAGATAGATAGATAGATAGATGAATAGATAGATAGAGATAGTAGATTAGTATCGATAGAATGATAGATAATGATAGATAGTAAGGATTAGATAGATAGAAATAGATAGATAGATAGCATGATATTGAAAAAAGATAGATAATATATATATACTTATATCTATATATAATAATTATATCTATTTATTAATATTAATGTTATTTTATGTAGTATATAATATTATATTTAAATTAATATATTATATTATAAATTATAAACTATTATTATTATATATAATATATATATTTATTTATATATAATTTAGATTATATAATATTTATTCTATTATATTAATCTATATTTTAGTAATTATATATAATATATATACTATATATTTATTTAAATATATATAATTTCCCAAATAAAAATGGAAGTTAAGAAATAAAACTATTGTACAACTAATAAAACTCCTATTATGACTTGACCACTGAAGTATTTCAAGTCCACTTCTTCTAAACAGTGGCAAAAATTAAAAAAAAAAAAAAAAATAAAAAAAAAGTTGGATTTCCCAATCTTATTAAACTTAGACTGTGCCACTGTACGTTGGTATTACTAATTGGTAAATATATACTTAAATTTGTTGTGTGTTGAAATTAAATGCATTGTTATTGGTTCGTAACTCCTTATAATAGTGAAGAATTCACATTTTGTATCACTTATACAAATCTAGAGGCACATGATCGCTTGGTTTGCGTGAAGCTCAGTCGATGACAATCGTGTCTGTTAGTTAGTTAAGGTACAGGATAAGTTAGCAAGAATGTGCTTTTTATTATTTTTTTAGCTTTATGGAAATGGAATGGTAATATAGTTTTGGAGTTAGTCATATGGTTTTCACTTTTCAATAGGAGTCTGAAATTTTCCAGAGGGTGGAGTCCGGAGTCGGTAATTTTCAAAGGGGTGGAGTTGGAGCGTGGAATCGGTAAATTTGAAGAGGGTGAAGGCGAAGTCGGGAGTTGGAGTCGGAAAAATTTGCCATTCCGACTCCACAACCCTGAAACCAGCACCAAAAAAAATAAATATTCTTACAGCCCACCTAGTAAAAAAAATACAACAGATTCACATACCCCCACCCCATAAGCCATCTGAACAATTAAAATCCCTTAGCCGAAAAAATCAATGTAATATCGTTCTGTCACATATTCTCAGAATAAGTCATGAAACACCACAGACCCAAGACAATTAGATAGCAATTTAAAACATGATTAAAATTACCATAAGATGTGTTCACCCCCAATCGAAGTACCTTCACACACATTATATACCTATATTTTTATTTTATTCTACTTTATATTTTCCTACGAGAAATTAATTATACATAAATATTGTATTGTTATTATTCATACATAAACTATATGATTATATATAAACTTCTTTCTTTTTATTATTTCTTTTCTCTCTACTTTAATAACATCGACAATAGCATTTAATCAACTTATTATAAACAGATTTCTACATATTAGGGTGGGGCAAAGGTGCAGTGATATTTATATTTGAGTATTTAATTGTATTTTTAATTATTATATTTGTCTGGCTTTCAATGTTATAATATTCACTTATTTATCTTATATTCTTTCTTACTTTATATCTTTTTTTTCTATATATTTGAAGCTACAATAGTTTTGAGAGTATCTCTAGGATTCTATTAATTTATATATATACTCTATCATCATTTTTATACCGATCTATTTTTTCCTTTTCTTCCTGATGGCGTTGTATCCTAGCAAGCCGTCCTATCAGGCGATGGAACAGTCCTCTGAGAGTCCACGTGAGAATAGACGTTGGTTGGAAGCTAGCGCGAACTGATAATTAGCACACATGAACTTGTAAATTGACGTCAGCCAATATGGAAACTATCGAAACACGCATTATAAACTATAAAAAAATGGGACTTGTTTATCTAATATAATGCAGTAGGAATTACTCCGGTCAGTCATCTATCGATGAGGTTGCTGTTTTTCAGTTTTACTATCTATTAACCCGAAATGTCGTGCTGGCAAGCGATCTAAGGTTCATTTTTCTCGTGCAAGTCTTATAGGCGGGGGCTATATTGTTTGCCGCCCTCGCACTCCCTGCCTTAACGCCCATATTGAATTTATATATTTAGTTATATATTATACTTAATTTTTAATTTTATTTTCTTAACTAACTATATATAATATATATTTCTCTAGTATTATTAATCTTTATTATATTATTATCACTTATTACTATATAATTTAACTATGATTTGTATTAGAGGTGTGGCGGATAGTGATTTTTCACTATCCGCGGGATAGTGAAAATGCGGATGCGGATAGTGATCTTTTTCAGCTACCATCTTTTCGCGGATAGCGGATTGCTTGATGCGGATAGAGTTAAATATCACTATTCTGTCGCGGATTGTCGGATGCGAAGATAGGCTCGATAGATTAAGTTTTTAGAGTTTTAGCTGCACAGGTACTTATCACATATCCACAACACACAATTATATTATATTTTTATATATTAAATACTTAAAACTTTTTTATATTATATTATATACTATTATATTATATTTATATATATTTTTCTATATAATTTATATATATTATATATATATAGTTATATATATAAATCTATATTTATATTATATATATATTATTATATAATACTATATAACTCTATACTTTATATATATAACTATATATATAATAATATTATATATATATATATTATCATTATCTGTAATTATAATATATATATATTATATTAATATATATATATATATTATTTATATATTTTATATTATTCAGTATTAATTATATATTACTTATATTATATTATTATTTAATACTAATTATATAATATAATATATATATAATTATTATATATATATTATATATTATATTTATTATATATAGTATATCTATATATTATTTTAATTATATATATTATTACTTATATAATATAATATATTACCAAAGGCCAGTCAGCAGGACGCTTGGACACAACTCTTTTGCACCCCACCATACCTCTTTCCCAAGCCCTCCATGCCATTTGGAAAAGGTTATATATATTAATGCTATTATTAATTATTATTCCAAATATTGTTTCAATTAAACGACAGCTTCATGATTAGCCTCTTTACTAGAGGAGAGTTGCTTCTCTTATTCCGTCGTAAATGGATTCTGCACCACTGAACAGCTCTCACTAGCCAACTGTTAATGGCTTTTGCTAAGATTTTTTTCTTGGCGTACTTCTGAAGATTGTGGCTTTTTACTAATTATTTATCGCCATCAGAATACCAGTTGGATCTTTTTCTATTTCATAGCTTTTTATTCCTCTTTTGATTTACCTCTCGTCAATGATAGTGTCTATCTTGACACTCCGAACATCGCTGTCTATGTTTGTGCTGAAGCCTAAAAACGTTCATTGGATCGCAATGATTTATCGGCTAATTAGATGGTTAATTTGACGTGTCTGTTTTCTGTGATCTCTTGCTTTTTATTGGCTAGTGATTAGTTCCGCCTTTAGCAGCATTTTCATCGCATAGGCATCCCAAATTTAATTTTAACAGTCTGTGAAACACGTGATTACAAGAAATTTCTGTTTTTGTATCTCAGGATTATACAAAAGTTGCAATTTGCACATAGCGTCATCGTTTTGCAGAGTTTGAATCTATTATCATATCTCACATCACATGACTGTTTTCTGTGATCCTTGAACAACGTCTCGTTACTTTTAATTATATATATATATACCACATTAAATTCTATGTATATTTATATTTATTAATTTATATATATACCTATTATATACTTATATATATAATATATTATATTAATATATATATATATATATACTTATATATATATAATCTTAGTAAAAACATCTATAAATTATATATATATTATTATTACCTATTATATACTATAATATATATATATATCCTATATATTATATTACTATTTTTACTTTCATTTTCATTTTTATTTATTATATCTTATATATTATAATATATATCTATTATATATATACTATATATATATATATCTATATATCTATATTCTTATATATAATATATATAATATATATATAATATATATAATATTCTATTATATTCTATATAATATATCTATATATCTATTTTATATATTAATAATATATATATATATATTATATATATTATATATATATATTATTATATATAATTAATACCTAGTATATTCTATATATATATATTATTAATATAATATTATATATATTATAATATTATATATTAATATTATTATATTTTTATATATATATATATATTATATATATATACTATTATTATAATATATATATAATATATATATAATAATTATATATATATTATTAATATTAAAGTAGAGTAATAGAAAATTCAATATATGAAATTTAATTCACGATATCTCTTTGTAATTTATCATATGAATTATATTTATCCGACAAATAAATTTATATAGTCAGGATGAGAGATTGTTTCGGATGACTGATAGTGGAAAATGCGGATAGAGTATATGCGGAATGACGGATTAGTGAAAAATTTGATGCGTGATATCTAGCATTATGCGGATATCCGCCCTATATCGACCTCTATATAATTAATTATTTACTAATTATTAATATAATAATAAGATAATTAATTTATATATATATTATATATATATAATATATTATATATTATATATTATATATATTATTATAATATATAATATTATATATTATATATAATTATATAATATTATAATATATATAATATATATATATACATCATCTAATATAATATACTAAATATATATATATATATATATATATATTATATTTATCCTCAATTTTCCATATTCAACCTAAATTAAAATTAAATTTTCTATAGAAAATTTAATATTAGGGTGAATAGTATTTATCATGAATGGCTTAAGCAATATTATTTATTAATATTTCTAAGATTTTCATTTCTATCTCAAATTACACGTATATATTATATTTATCTATATTATATATATTTTATTATAATATAATATATATACTTATATCATTATTATATATTTATATATATTTATTTACTTTTATATATATATATATATATTTATTAATATATATAAATATATATTATTTATATATTATATTATATATTGATATTTTATATATATATACTATTATTTATATCATTTATATTAATATTATATATATTATATATATATAATATATTATATATTTATATATACTATATTTATCTTATTTATTTTTATTTATAACTATATATATCATATATTATATAATTTAATATATTTTATTAATATTTATATATAATTTATATATTATTATAACTATTTATATATAATATTACTATATATTATATATATATATATTCAATTTCTTCTTTTATCTTTCTCGTACCAAATGTGTTCGGCGACGATGCGCTGGCCGCCTCCAGATGATCTTCCAGGGCTGGAATCGTCCATGCTTACTGCTGGATTAGTGTTGCAATAGACGATGATGTAAGAATATGAGTGTAGTTTTTTCGGGCACCGCTGGTATAAACTTTGGACATATATTTGTAGATGGTTTTGGTTGAAGTTGCAATCGGTGTTTTGTTCATTATTTGTAAGACACTTTTTGGGTGGCGGCCTCATCTTATAATAGGCCGAAGGATGATTGCCTAGTCTTGGCCATGGTAAGTATGGCTATTTCTTAGGACAGGGAGCTTATTCTGGTGCATATTTCTGATGGATGTTTGTTTTAATAATGTTTTAGTATTAATTTGGTTAGTGTCGTGTGGATATGTTTGGTGTATGTACGTGCATAGTTCGGTGGAGGTGGCCACTGTCGTTCAGAATATTGTCGTAATTATTAAGCTGGGTGATATGAGAGGGGGTTGCTTGAGTCATATCCATTGTGATGGATTGCAGGATGGGTTTATAGAGAGCTAAATGTTGGCGTGGTGTTGGGGTATTTGAGTTTTGGTGTAAAGATTTGTGTGGCTATCATGTCCAGGTGTGTGTGTCTAAGGGTAGAATTTTGGTTTCTTCGTGTAGGTGTTGTTGTGGTGCAGTTGATGTACATCCTGTTAGAATTCTAGTTCATTTGTTTTCTTGAGTCTTATCTTTTGTGGTTTTTTAGTCAGTAGTGGGGTGCATAGTTGGAAGAGAGTCGCTAAGTATACGAGGTCGGACGAGGATTTCTGTTTATGAGACTGGCCGGTGGACATGGTACCTGGTTCTGTAAGTTCATGTATAAGTCCCCTGCTAACGGCGATTGTATTTATATGATCAGTTTTTGTTTCTGATATGTGAGATTATGTAGCTCTGCTAGATTTGGTAAGGTGCGTGAGTCAACTGTTATTCCAAGGACTGTTGGTTAAGTTTGGCTTGATGTATGCATAGTGCTCTTAAGAATACTTGGGGGGAGTGGTGATGTGTGCTAAGTTCGAGCGTCAGACTGGCGCGTATCTAAGTGACTTCCGGATGATGTTGAGTTTGTGAGAGACCGACATTCGTTTTCTGTCTAAGCCATCGTATTGAAAGTTGAATTGTGCTTTGTTGGCGTCAAGTTTTGTCGGCAGTGTTCTATAAGATTCTTGTTGTGTACATTGGCGATTGTATATGTGTCGTCTGCGTTAAGTTGTTATGATTCATTTAAGTGGTCTGTGATAGTGGTTTTGAGAGTTCGGTATCTTACGTAATATAGGTATGGATAAAGTGGGGATATGGATATATCGCTCCTTGGGATACTCCGTTGTTGATGTTTACTGTTTTGTTTTTATTTTTCTATTGTTTGTTTGTTCATTTGGCTTGTGCCCAAGCTATTTTATGGAAATTCTTTCCTTTATTATGTGGGGATTATATTGAATTTTGTTTATTTTATTGGATTAAGTTCTGTTTTTATGTACCATATAATTACAATGGTTATCTTTATTATTGTTACAGTTGCTATGATTAATATAAATTATTGTGAGTTAGGGTTTTTGAAGTTATATTGATCCGACGTTGATTTAGTGGGATTGATGATGTTATGAGTGCGGTGTGGTTTGTAATAATGGTTTTATGGTTATTTGAAGCCATGTTGGATTTTTGTGTTTCGTGATGTATTTTTGTTTAGCATGATTTTTTTAATCAGTGTGGAAGTTTAAAAGAGTTACGATTAGGAACTCGAAGGGGATCAGAGGGGTCTTTTTCCTTGGTTTTCAGCTTGGGTATAAATTAGAATTCGGCTATTTTATCCATGATAGGGGGAAGAAATTTTAGGCTGATGGACCTGTTGTATATTAGTGCTAATATGGTTAAAGCTGTGTTTCCTAGGTGTTTGAGGTTGTTTGTTTGAAATATTGTCTGTCAAGGTGTTCAGGTAAAAAATAAAAAGTGTTTTTGATAGTGTCTTTGGTGTATTTCCCTACAGTCTAGTTGTGGTTTTTCTTTGTTGGCACATCCGTGGTTGAGTTTTTTGTTATTGAAATTATTTTTGTGATTGACCTAGATGTGGGTATGTGGGTATTTTCTGACCTGTGCGTGCGAACGGAGTTACAAGAATGTGCGTGTTGTTTCGGTCGATGTCGTGCTAGTGTATTTGGTTCTTGACTGGCCATGAGTGTATGTTTGGCTGTTGTATTGGTTTTCAGTGAATAACTTTATTTCGTTTCCATCATTTGCATGGTGTTATTCCTAGTGCTTGATAGTTCTATGGGGACGGAAGAAGTTTATAAGCTTGGTTCGATGAATTGATTATCGTTCAAATTAGTTTTAGATTTTGGTGTAGTATTAAGGGAGTTTATTTTCTTGTTTTGACTTGTTTGTGGTTCATATGTGGATCATTATTATTCCTGAGATACTTACTGTTGCTTAATAATTGTATCGAATTCACCGTGTCTAGGGTTGTGGTTTAGATTGTTTTTTCTAATGTATTCTCTGGATTATGTATATTGCGTTGACTATGCTTTTTTGGATTTAGAGAATAGTGAACGCTTTTTGTTGCTTTGCCGATTGTTAGCATTTAGCGATATTTGTGATATTTAGAGAGTTATGTTGTATTCTTATATAGTATGTGCAAGTCGACATTTTTGTAGTTTTGTGTAATGTTTTTTTCTGAGTGAATAGTTTGTTTTGTTGGCGTTTGAAAAAATTTAATGACGATGAAGGTGTCCCGGAAGTAGTCTCGGTTGTGTTTCTTCCATCTTTGTACCCAGTTGGATTGTTCTTTATAGTGTAACGCTTTCTTTTTTAAGCTAATAGTGATTATGTATATTATAGTCTGTGTGACTGTGATGTGTTTGGCTTGGTTTGGGTGGGCTCTCTGATGTGACTGTTTGGTCGTTGTTTCGGGATTGTTCATTTCAATGGGTGTGATAAGTACTGTGTGTATCCTCTAATGACATTCGCTCTTGGGCGTATGTTTTGAAAGCTGTGGTGAGCGTTGAAGCCACCCCCATTGATAATGATGGTTTGGGAGATAGGGATATCGCTGAGTTTGGTTGTTATATTATCTGGGGCAGTATGGTGAGAGTGTGGCGTATGGAACTGTTATTCTGTTTAATAGGGCTGTGTATGACTGCCCATTTTAATTTTTGTATCTTATGGTGGTTGATTGTACTAATTTAGTGCCCGTTGTGGTTTGTAAGAGTCATAGTTGTATTGGTTTTACTACAGAGTCTGTTGCATAAGTTACTTAGCATTGGGATTTTTCTGGGGTACTTTCGGGTAAGTATTCGCTCTTGATCTTAGGGATATGGTGAAATGTTTGTGCTTAGTTTAACTTCTGAATTGGAGTGTTGAATTTGCTTGTGTAATGTTCTTCTTTAAATTTATTGCTAATTATTGTTCTTATTGTATGTGTGTATTGTGTATGTGTGTTGTCGAGCTAGGGGACCGACCGGCGCGGGAATTTTGCCGGGGCCGGGCCGGGGGCCTGGGTTGCTTACCAAACATTTAGAAGCATGTTAAGTCACAAACACTGAATAGTATAAAACTTTAGTGATAGAATAAACATACTATGTCAATGTATTCTTAATTTAATTTTTTGTATATAAAATATATAACATATTTTATATCATATTATATATATAATATCTTCGAAAAAAATTTAAGTTAAAATAATTGTTTCTAGAAGAATATAGTTGTATATTAACCCTTTCGTGGGCCCATAACAAGTTAATATATTATGAATTACTATTATATCGGTAAAATCTATTTATTATGACATATAATAGTTCCACAAATATATGGCTTGAATATAAAAATTTCTTAGTATATTTGAAAAATTAATCTTATAGGGAAATTAACTTAAAAACCATGGAAAAAATACACACAAAAACTGCTCATTCAGACGAAAAAAATGACACTACATTTACTTTTTCTTTTAAAAATTTATTCATATCTTCCTCGTCTATTTCATTTCAAGGCCTTATTATCTGAGCCTATTCGACAGCTTGTTTCTTTACATTTTTAATAAAGTATCATTCACATTTTGTCTGATTTTTCAACCCTCTATTTTGCTCATAATTGGGCTTATGTCTCCAGTGGAAGAGTAAGGGATCGAAAATTTCATCAGTTGATAGTTAGACTGTAAATCACCGTGGGTGATGCGAGGTTAATATATATATATATTAATATTAAATATATTATTATTTTAATATAATTATATTAGTGTTATCATATCATATATTATTATAATAATTCATGTATTTTTTTATTTACTATCACTTATATATATAATATATATAATAGGATAATACATATGTATATATAATGTCAAGAAGAAAATTAATAATTACTTTATATAAAATAATACAATATATAAATATTTATTGTGAAAAAAAATATCTTTGAATATAACAGATATTATATTATTTTAGATTTATGTTAATATTTATTCTTAATATAAAAACATATTTAGATTATTATTTTATATAAGATTAATCTAGTGGGGGTTTGAATATATATAGGTAAGTCGTAGTATTTTTAATTATTTATAATTACTTAATTAAATTATTAAAGATTATAATATATATTATACAGAAATTTAATATATATATTTTAATATATATATATTATAAATATATATACTATTAATATTATTATATATATTATATATATAGTATATATATTATTATTATATATATATTTATTTATATACTTATATATATATATATATATATATTATATATATTATATATAATATATATAATATATATTTATATAATATATATATATATATATATATTATATTATTTATTTTATATAAGAATTCTACTTTGTCGTAGTGATATTTACTTTTGAGAGGAAGCCCTTGGGATTCCTTTTTAGTATTATAATCCTATTACCTGTCACTTTTCAAATTTTTTACTATAATTACACCATCATATAAAACACAATTGTTGAAGACCCTGTTTTGTCTTTAATGACTATAGAATATTTCACAAGAAGTCTAAATTTCGATTCCGAGCACGCTTGAGTATCTTCCTTAGGCTTAGCGGACCTGGATCTCATTTCTGAATCTCATCAGTTCTAAGTGTGGTTCAGTTGGTCACTGCTTTGTTCTTTGTCACTAGGTGTTTAAGTGAAATAATATCTTGAATTGCTTTTCAGATATTCTCATTTGTAAAAATCTATCTTAAACTTCACCGGGATGAAACATTGTTGTAGTTGTTTACTATTTATAAATGCAAAAGGATTCATTGATTTTGCGATGGTTCATTAGTAGATTGATATTTCTGTATCATCCTTTATATTGTCTGAATATTAGAATAGTCCACGTGGCCCTGTGTTATACCCCTATGACTTGTTAAATCGCTGAATTATCTGCCTGTCGCCTTGTGCAGGTCAATATCTGTATGTTATTTTCCTTCTTGCAAAATCTATGGTTTCCCACCTAATATATGTTTTATTGGCAAAGTAAATTTGCAGGGGATGCATGATATATACATTACTTTAGGGGAGGTTTTTCTTATTTCCGTTTTGGGGGTTTTGGAGAATTGTTTTTAGGTTGCTGTTATTTGAATTGAATGAGGGTATTCAACTTTTTTTGGTAATATTTGTTTTAACGAATATAATTTGGTAATTGAGGATTGGTAAATTAAAGAAGGTG
>JABUQX010107811.1:5000-22976 GCA_015478945.1 Trachelipus rathkii
TATCTTATATACTATATTTTATATCATATTTACTCTACCTTTATATTTATTACTATATATATATAATCATATATATCTGTTTATCTATTATATTTCTTATACTTCATAGTATCTACATTAATATAACTATGCAACTGAAAAATAGAAAACTCATATATATTTAACTACCTTACTTTTATATATTAAACATTTTCTATTTATTTCAAAATATTATATATATATTATTATAATATATATATAATAATATTATATATATATATTATATATATAATTATATATATATTTACTATGGTATATTATATAGACAGTTTGCCTTCTAATGTATTGTGAGTGCCCTTCACTAGGCGCCTATTCGGCTACCGTACGTTGTTTCCTACGTCGTTTGTTCTTAGCATTCATTTATAATACACCCTTAACTGATGTCACGCCTATTATACCTCTATTTCTACGGACTACCCCACACTCTATACTAGATAATTCTGTGTCTATTTTTTATTTCCATTGGCCGGTTATTACCTACTAGTAGTCATTTTAGCCTATTTCCACTCCGAGGCTGGGGGCTTCGGTATCCTTACTCTATATATTACTAATATTACCCTCACTTCTTCATCACCGTCTCTCACTACCTTCACACTTCTCAGTGAGAGGTGCTCATTATCTCCACTTTATCGTATTACGAGTGCAGGATTTAGAAAATTTATTTATTTTTTTTTATTTTTCATATAGTTACTCTCAATAAATATTTAAATATATAAATAATATATATAATTAGACATAATAAACGAAGAAATAAAAATACAGAATAAAATGAAAAATTCAAATTCATATTAAATTCAAGAATAATAATAATAATAATAATAATAATAATAATAATATAATAATACATAGTAATATAATAATAATAATAAATAATAATAATAATATAATAATAATAATAATAATTAAGGACATTTTCAAAGTAAGTTTTTCCCATATATATATTATTATATATTTCAGTTTTCTACTAATTAAATAAAAACTGATAAATTTAGTTATTTAGCTTTAATAAAATAAGGGTAAGCTATTGTCCGATTAAGCAGTTTTATTAATTTCATATATATATGAAGACATATGATGTATTGTATGGATACTCTAATTTTAAATATGATAAAAGATTCGAAGAAACACCCAAATTCATTTTAATGTAGACATTTCGTATTTAATTAAGTCAATACAACTTCATACATTAAAGATTAAGAGAATGAACAGAAAAGTTAACATATTTATTTACTAAATAAATCCAGTTTAACAAAATATTAATAAGCTTTATATAAAAAGTATTTAAAAATAGCTCGCCGACAGAGAAAAATTTTCAAATATTGGTTGTGAGTGAATGAAAAAGATCTATTAAAAATAAACTGTGTTAGAGATGAATGGGAAAACAACAGATAAACTAAAATGAGAAGGGAAAAAGAAGAGAGATGAGAGTAGAGGGATGTATGTAGAGAGTAGAGAAGTAGAAGAGAGATGAATGTAGTAGGAGAGAGGGTTCTACGTCTATTTTTCGCTTATGTCTTGGCCACTACCTTCTATATTTAATATCTATTATATAATTAATATATCATATATATATAATCAATAAATATAAGTATTATATTATATATATATATATATATTTATAGTATTTATTATATATATGTTATAATATATATTTATATAAATGATAATATATATTATATGTATATAAGAAAGTATATATATTATATATATATATTAATATTATAAAATATATATATTTATATTATATATATATTTATACTTAATATTATATATATATATATATATTTATATATTATATTATATATATATATTTATATATTTATATATATATATATATAATATATATATAATATATATATATTATTTTAATATATATATTATATATATATTCCAAGATATTTGTGAATAAAAACGCAAATTTTTGGTATATTTGCAATGGGGTCTACTTAGAAAGTAAGGGTTATAAAGTATATATATTATAATATTATATATATTATATAGGATAAGTAAGCTAGATGGAACCAGCGTGTCTAGTACGTAAGGTGTTAGTATATAACACTCGCTCGATGTTATGTATTATAGTACTAATATGATATTTATTATTATATATATATAATAAATAAATAATATATGTCTTATAAAAAATACACGGTATATTATATATTATATTTTACAAAAGGTATACCAAGTGGTAAAGGTGTAAGTAGAAGTATAATTGAACATCCTATTCTGTAAATTGAAAGGAGATAGATGGTTAAAGACTCCATGAATACATTTAAATCTTATATATATATATATATATAATTATAATTATTATATATATATTATATTATATATCATATTATAATAATATATATTATAATATTATATATATTGTAATGTATAGAGGTTGGGTTGAGTATATATTATATGTGGCTCAACATTTAGTATATAATATATATATATATATATATATTATATATAATATATATATTATATATATATTTATAATATGGGGTATTCGGTGCCCGATAGGCCGAAAAGACCTAGGCGTGTCACTCGGTGTATTTGTTAAACAATTTAAAGGAAGTCTGGTGAAAGGAATCTAAATATAACTGGATAGCAAAAGTATTTTGTAAGACTAAAGAGTGAGCGTCGCGAAAAGAAATTGGAGGCCATTGTTGAACACCATTCAATAGACGTTCTTTCCGTCATGATTTTCGTTACAGTTATAATTGTTTTTTAAACTGAATTTCCACTGAAAGATCATGGACTCTCTAATAAAATTTTAAATTAAAAATTGAGCTCCTCATTTTTCTGCAAGAGAAATAAATCCACCCTCCGTCACAAATGGTAAACACAGGGTGTGGCCTCGGGTAGTTTGAGAAAGGAGAAGGAAGTACGGATCGTTATGTCCGGCTCGTGATATTTTAAGAATCCGATTGCAATGAGTGACCTTTCTTGCTCAAATGGAAAGATCTCCAACAGTTTTCTGTTTCTCTGTCAGCCTCTTCTTTTCACATTGATCAAAAATAGCTTGGCGATCTGTTCGCAAGTTTTTTCCTCAAAAACGCTCCATTCACTGTAATGAAAAAAATAATAAAAATCCGGATGGTTCTTTCGTTTAATGTTTTTTTCTTTTTAAAACTGTTCAATTGTTTTCAATGTTTTTCTCTTGTTATAATGAAATTGATGTTTAATTATTAAACAAACAAAATAATGTAATTACATATTGGCCACATTTTAAATTAATTCTCATATATATATATTATATATATATATATTTATATATATATAATATATATGTAGTCATATATATATATTTATTATTATATAATATTATATTTTATTAATATTGTATATATATATATATTATATTATATTATATATACGGTAATATAATTTATATATGTGCGTATATTAATATATATATTATAGGTGAAGTTGCATAATAACGGAAAGGAATCTTTAGACTTTTCGGGAAGAACTTTTATGTAAGAATTAAAATTTTCCATAAATAAACATAGACTAAACCAACATCTATTTTTTTTTTTTTTTTTTTTTTTTTCTAGGAATCTAATAAAACATTCTATCGGAAATATCTTATTATCCCATTTAGGGGGCTCGAGCCGATGGGGGAAGAGGGGGCCCGAAGTTCCCGCGTCCACGGGGCGAGGCCGGAGGACCCCGACTCTGGCATCTTTGCGGTTTACCCTATAATTAAAGTTAAGAGTTAGTAAAGTATACATGGTGTAAAGGGAAGGTGTCGCTTTGACGATTGATAGGAATTCTTTTTTTTCACTAAGGAATACCATAGGGTAAACCGCAAAGATGGTAGGAGGTTGCGCGGGTCTCTTACGGCCTCCGGTAGAAGACATGATGAGCACACGGTGGACTAACGGGGGGACTTCATCCCTCTCTTCCCCCGTCGGCTCGAGCCCTAAATGGGGAACCTAAAAAATCGATAAGTCTCACGGCATACTCTGGCTGCCTAAATGCAACGACGCACGACACGCGAACGAAATGATTTTAGGTTTTTACATATATCTATTGAACTTTTATTCTAAATAAAGTTCTTCGAAAACTCTATAGATTTTCTTCTGTTATTATTAATCAATTTTACCATTCTATATATATATATATATATATAGATATGTTAAGTTTTATAGTAGCTATTATATATATATATATTATTATATATATAATTTAATATATAAATAATTATATATATATATATATATTATATATATATATATTATATATATATTACTATGTAAAAATATAGTAATATAAATATATTATTATATATATATATATATATATTATATATATAATATAAGTATAAATGCCCATTTCTGTATATATATTACTATATATAATATATATAAGATATATATACATGATGGATTACAGGGCAACTATCTCACGTTACTTACGTACTATTAATATATAAGGTAAGAGTACTTGTATATTAAGTATGCAGGTTAATCCGATCCGGCGGAGCATCCGCAACATTATTAAATGATCCGCATCCTCCGCATCCGCATCCGCGCTTTTTGCCCTGCGGATGTTGTGAGGAATCATTGTCAGTTTTATAAAGAATTTATTATAAATACTGAAGTGAATCTGAACGCAACTTTAAATGAGTGACATGAGACTTGACTCAACTGTGTAATGATGACTCATGATATTACAGCATGAAGTTCATAATAATTGAGTCAACAAGTCAATGAGACTAGGGATGAAAAATCAGCGGACTTATACAGCTTCTGTCTCCTATGTTAATACCATTAATCTCAACGCTAAGGAAGCATTTTTGAACCATTTTCAATGAAAATGAGACGTTTAAACGAAAATTGAGCAAGGTCGTATAAACTAGAGCTTGAAAACGTTTTGGTTCCTGGGAAATTATGACTTCATACCATTGCAAACTGAGAGATCCCGTTATTAAAAGCATTGTTTTGTTTTTTGTAACACAGAATGTAGGCAATGTAAATCGCCACTTTGGTTGTTGCGTTGAAAACATCAAATCCAAACATTAAAAGGAAAAATGAAATATACATACAATGACATATGAAGCACTGAGGACGCAGCAAGAGGAGGAGATAAGGAAATGAAACGAATAACATCAATTATATATTATCGCACAGTGCAACATATGAGAATGAGTGGATTAGATAGTAGTCGTGACTCAGTTCCAAACACATGAGGAGCACGCACACAACGACGACTGCGGAGAGAGCAAATAGAGGTATCTACGTCATAGACTCGCACTCAGAAACTATCACATAAGAGAAACAGGGAACTATAAGTAATTTTCGATTGCGAAATAGACTAGATAACTATACAACGAGGAGAGCAAGGTGGTTATATATGCATAATTAATAGTTTATAATCCATCAGCTTATCATAAAATTAGAATATACTTACACCAAACGTGAATATTATAGAAAAAATACACTGATTATGGCCTGAATGTCCTGTCATTTAATCAATTCCTTCATAAAAATAATAATTTATGTTTATCTCAACTCTATAACTCTCATGTTATCGAGAGAGAATGAGAGAGTATAATATGTAGTCTAATTTGTAGCTGGATGCTACAATAACTATCTTTCAATGAAAAGCAGAAACCAGAACTCTCAGCAAAAAAGGCAGAAAAACTGATGTTTCTCGATGTTTCTCAAGCACACACTTCCTATATTTGAATTTCAAATAGTAAGTTTCAAAGTATATTAATAAGATTGTAAAATCTCTTTCACTTAGCTAGAAAGGTTGGGGAAAGAGGTTGGGTGGGGTGCAGTGTGAGTTGGGTCCCCGGCCCGCACCCTGGTAACAATTATATTAGTAGATTGTGGCTAAAACTCGATATTACTATAGTATATATATATGATATATAATAAATATATTATATATATAATATATATAACTATTATTATATATATATTCTATAATAAATATATATATATATTATATAAACTTATTATATATCACAAACACGCATTCCGCGGATGGTTAAAAATCAATACATGCCGCATCCGGGCGGATTGCGAAAAAATTACAATCTGCGCCGCCATACAGAAACCTAATATATATATATATATTATATATATATATATAATATATATAATATATATATATATATATATATATATATATATATATATTAAGATATAAAATCTAAAAAAAAAAAAATATATATATATTATCTATATATAACATACATATATATATAATATAAATATATATATATATATGATATATATAATTAATATACTATAATATATATATATACTATATTAATATATAGATAATAATAATTAATACTATATAGTATATATATATTAATATATATACATATATATTATTATAATATATATAATATATATATATATATATAATAGTATTATATATATATATATATTATATATATATATATATATATATTATATATTATATATATATATATATATATTGGCAGGTTAGGTTAGGTTAAGTTAGGATAGTTTAAGATAGGTCAGATTAGATTAAATTAGGTTAGGTTGGCAAGAAAATGTTCTGAAAATACTAAATTCTGTATTTTTCCAAAAAAGTAATTTATTGAATATTATTTAAAATATAATTTTGAATATATGTAAACCATAAAAGATCGAATTAAATTCATTTTTAAAAAGATATCAGTTTGAAGGTATCAAGGTTGACAATTGTAGCTTTACAAGGTATGGTTAAACCTGGTAAAAGTAGTTGGGTTAAACTTGGTGAAACCTCAATAATATAAATAGTATTAATAAAATTTTTCATAGTTCATCTGTTGGTACGTACGGCGACGGACGCGTTGGATGTTGAGTCAGTCTCAATATTGTGCGTGACCCCCTCTGGCACGGACGACTGCCTGACACCGTCCTGGCATGCTCTTGATGAGTGGGCGAATGTCCTGGACAGTGATTTGATCCCATACGTTGTGCAGTGCCTGTCCGGGGGGGGGGTTGGAGGGGGTTGCAGCTGTCGGATCCGACGTTTCAGGATATTCCACGAATGTTCGATTGGGTTGAGGTCCGGACTATATGCTGGCCCCTCCAACGCCGTAATTTGAACCGTCCTAAGGTAGTCGTTCACACATTGGGCCTTGTTTAGTCTTGCATTGTCATGCATTAGGATGAAAGAATAACCGATATAGGGGGCATATGGCACGACATATGGTTCGAGGATGTCTTGTGATATATCTTTGGCACAGCAGAGTGCCTCCATCGAAGATGTGCAACTCCGTAGACCCGGTAAAGAGATGCCTCCCCCAAGACCGCTCAGGCCCACCTCAAATGGCAGCTGCAGCGCATTGCATTGCGCGAACCTCTCCGTCGGTCGTCGGTATACTCTAGCACGCCTGTCCGAGGCTTACAGAGACACTCTCGACTCGTCCGTAAAGAGCACCTTTGCCCAATCGTCGACCGTCCAATGGATGTGTTCTCGGGCAAATGGCAGTCGCGCCCTTCGATGTGCCGTGGTGGGCGGTGGGCCTATGGCAGTCCTCCGGGGCCGGTAATTATGTTCCGCAAGGTGTCGACGCACTGTATTGTCACTCACCCTGGTGCCGTGTACCTCCGCCAGCTGTATCTGCAGATGTCATGCCGTTGTGTAGCGCTCTCGTAATGCACGCAGCAGTAGCGGCTCGCGGTCAAAATTCTTGAGTAGGCAAATCAATATATATATATATATATATATATATATAATATATATATATATATATATTATATATATATATATATATATATATATATATATATATATATATATATATATATATATATATATATATATATATATGAAAATTCATATTTTTTGTACTTACATTTATTTATAAAGAAGATCAATTTTTCTTTCTTTTTTGGGATTTTTTTTTTTAAATGACTGCTACTATAGTCGGTCGGCAAATACAGAGGTGCCTAAGCTTTAAGAAAACGGAATTATTTTTCTGATGACTTCCTTCAGATTTTTCTTTTTTTATTTCATTTACTTGTTTTAATATATTGAGTATATGATACTAACAATGCAAGATTTCAGAGGTAACGGACATGATTCAAAGTTCGAAATATTTTAAACAATTATTTAAAAATCACTTTTATATTAAATATTTTTTCAAAAAATTAAATATTTTTATATAATTATATATATATATATATATATATATATATATATATATATATATATATATATATATATATATATATATATATATATATATATATATATATATATATATATATATATATATATATAGTATATATATATAAACTTTCCCATGTTTTTATGTAAAGTCGTTTTATGATTTTAAACTAACGAATACCCACGAGTGGACCGCATAGATATCAGGAGTCAGGGTCTCTCGGCCTCTAGGTGGACGACGGGACTTCGTCCCCCTCTCTCCGTCCCCCCCGTCGGCTCGAGCCTCACATATATTTACTTAGACACCTTATTTGAAAATTTTTTTTTTTACTTTTTTGTAAAATAATGCACAAAGAGAAAAATTGGTTATGAGAGTACAAATTTTGCCTTCTTGTTGAAACTATTTCATTCTTAAAAGAATATTTAATATAAATGTGATTTTTAAAAAATTCTTTAAACTATTTCGAACTTTTGAATCATGTCCGTTACCACTTGAATTCATTGTTAGTATCATATACAAGCAATATATTAAAAAAAAAAAAAATCTTACCTAGCTGAATAAGTAATGAGGTCCTATATATTTTTGAGTCATGTCCGTCACCACTTAAATTCATTGTTAGTATCATATACTAGCAATATAAGAAAAAAATCAAAACTGACGGAGTCGTAAAACATAAAGGGCAATTTTCTTTCTTTAGGGGATTTTTTTTTAAATGACTACTACTAGAGTCAGTTAATCCAAAAAGAGGGTTTTGACTGCAAGAATGATTCAGATTTGTTTGAAGAGTAAACGTGACCGACTAAATAAATAGACGAGAAATGTAGTAACATAACATAGTAAAATAGTAACAGACAAATGGTGGGTGGAAGTATTTACTTTCCTTAAGAATCGTAATATTTCTCATCAACATTTGTCGGCATTAGTTCAATATATCCTTTGTCTTGCTGGAACAAATGCCTCCATAGAACGTGCGTTAGTAGTATAGGGTGCACGATCGACGGCCAAACTGAAGGCTGCCAGATTTGTCGCTAAATCTGGCACCCTAATCCGTTAATTTTGCGCATTTTTGGTACTTTTTACTAATTTTTACCATTTTTTAGAAATTTTGCTACTTTTTTAGCGTTTTGCCAGATTTGTCGCTAAATCTGGCAACCTAATCCGTTAATTTTTACCTTTTTAGCATTTTTGGCACTTTTTTAGCATTTTTAGCTACTTTTTTAGCGTTTTGTCCATAATTCAGGTCAAGATCCCAACTCGGAGGGATTTTGAGGGAGGGATTTTTCCCACTAACCCGGCCCACACACTACGTCGAAGGCAAAGACTGAAAACCATTTACAAAAGTTTTTGGAAATTCCAGTCATGTCGGCAGCTGACTTGGAAATTTCCATCATTTTATTAGATTTTGACGTTTGATACGTCAAGGTTAGGGTTTTTAAGGTCGGTGAGACCGAATTTAAGGTCTGGAAGACCGTTTTCGGAGGTTTAGCCTCCCAAAGGGAACGGAACCCCAAAGGGATTTGTTTTGGTTTCCTAGAAGGTTTTAAACGATCGGTGATCATTTTTGATGGTTCCAATCGATTTATCGTGATCGATTACCCCTATATCGATTTTTAAATCGTCTTTCTACGTCCTCTGGTTTTACTTTTAAAAATATAATCGAAAGAAAATAATTACAATAATTAACATTCGATTAATCGCTGTAGTGATGCCACAGTTTCAGAGACCACTTCTTTCGCTAGGAAGGAATAGAGCTATCGCTTTCAAACTTGGTATATAATCTATGTATGTGTTAAACTGATCCCACGCGAGTTTTTTGACCGCAGGTCACCCCTAAGGGGAGTGCTGCCCCCAAGCGCCAAGGTCAAATTCGTCCTGAAAACCATGTTAGGCTTAACGTATCGGAGCTAAAATTGGATGTGAGCTATATGATGACGTAATCTCGTCGGAGACGAGATTACGTCCCCCTCACTGGGGACGCTGCCCTCTAAAAATTAAAATGATCGTAGAAGATTGAAACTTGGAGAATGGATTCGGAGTCGGAGTCGGAGTCGGAGTCGGAGTTGGAGTTGGATTTGGCTTCGGCGTCCAGGGACCCCTCCGGAGGGGGGTCCCCGCATGAAAAAAGAAAAAGAAATGCATGGAATGCAAAACAGAAGAAAGAAGAGAGAGAAAGAAGAAAGGAAACATGCTGGAGGAAGGAGGGAGGAAAAGAATGGAAGCACTAATTAGAGAGAGAAAGAGAGGATTCCCAGGTCAGAGTCGGAAGTAGTACCCGGTCCCGGTGCTGGAGCCGGTGCGGTGCTGAGTTAATAAACAGTCGTATAACAACAATAATGTTGGTGTCCTTATATAGGTTATTGAGGTCGTAGAACTCGAATATGTGGGTTATAAGTCCGTATAGGGTGTCTAGGACCCCCCATTAGGGGGGTCCTGACTGAAAAAAAGCACAGAGTGCAAAACAGAGGTCGAAGGAGGAAGAAAGAAGGATGAAGGAAGAATAAAGAAGGAAAGAATAGAGAAGGAGTCTAACTCAGAGGAATGGGAGTTGACAGCCGCACCGGTGCTGGCTCCGGTGCGGTGCCGAGTTATTAAATATTTGTGTAATGATACAATATTGAGTGTCTTTATATAAGTTATTGGGTGTAGATTTCGAAAATAATGGGTTCAGAAAAAATGTAAGAAAAAAATAAAAATAAAAATAAATAAATAAATAAATAAATAAAATTTCTTATTTAACATGTTTACTTTTTCCTAGTACGTTTTTGTACCCTAAGGCATTAAATCAGTAAATCAGTAAACCAAGACTGTCCTCCGCAGCCCTTCCATGATCTATTGATCTATTATTGTTATTGATCAATTGATCTATTGATCTATTGATTAAGGTCAAATTTTTACTAAAATTGTCATGTTTTACATACCCTAAATCAGTAAATCAGTAAATCAAGCCACCCAACCTACCCTTCTGACCAATCATGATCTATTGATCTATTGATCTATTGATCTATTGATCTATTGATTAAGGTCAAATTTTTTACTAAAATTGTAACGTTTTACATACCCTAAATCAGTAAATCAGTAAATCAAACCACAATCCAAGCACTCTCCTGTCCAGTCGTGATCTATTGATCTATTGATCAATAGATCAATAGATCATGATTGGTCAGGAGGGTAGTTGGATGGTTTTGGTGTTGATTACCAAGTCATGCATGTTTAACCAGTAAACGACATGTATGCGTCATGGAAAGAACGAAGACAGTTGGTTTACTGATTTTGATTTACTGTTATGTAAAAACGTAAATTTGTAAGTTATAAACATAAAAAGAATAAGAAATTTTATTTATTTATTTATTTATTTATTTTTTATTTTTATTTTTTCTTGATGGTTCTGAAACCATTATTTTCGAAATCTACAGACCCAATAACTTATATAAAGACACCAATATTGTATCATTACACAAATATTTAATAACTCGGCACCGCACCGGAGCCAGCACCGGTACAACTCCCACTCCTCTGAGTTAGACTCCTTCTCTATTCTTTCCTTCTTTATTCTTCCTTCATCCTTCTTTCTTCCTCCTTCGACCTCTGTTTTGCACTCTGTGCTTTTTTTCAGTCAGGACCCCCAATGGGGTCAAGCACCTATACGGATAACCACATATTCGAGGATTCGACCTCAATAACCTATATAAGGACACCAACATTGTTGTTATACGACTGTTTATTAACTCAGCACCGCACCGGCTCCGACGAGATTACGTCATCATATAGCTCACATCCAAATTTCACTCCAATACGTTAAACCCTAACATGGTTTTCAGGACGGAGTGACCTTGGCGCTGAGGGGCAGCACCCCCTTAGGGGTGACCTACGGTCAGCAAAACTCGCGTGGGATCAGTTTAACACATACATAGAATATATACCAAGTTTGAAAGCGATAGCTCTATTCCTTCCTAGCGAAAGAAGTGGTCTCTGAACTCCCGCACTTACTACACCGATTAATCGAATGTTAATTATTGTAATTATTTTCTTTCGATTACATTTTTGAATGTAAAAAGTAAACCAGAGGACGTAGAAAGACGATTTAAAAATCGATATAGGGGTAATCGATCACGATAAATCGATTAGAACCATCAAAAATGATCTACCGATCATTTAAAACCTTCTAGGAACCAAAAAAAACCCTTTGGGGGGCTCCGCCCCCTTTTGGGAGGCTAAACCTCCGAAAACGGTCTTCCAGACCTTAAATTCGGTCTCACCGACCTTAAAAACCCTAACTTTGACGTATCAAACGTCAAAATCTAATAAAATGATGGAAATTTCCAAGTCAGCTGCCGACATGACTGGAATTTCCAAAAACTCTTTGTAAATGGTTTTCGAGTCTTTGCCTTCGACGTGCAGGGCTGCCAGTGGGAAAAATCCCCAAAATCCTCCGGAGTTGGGGATCTTGACCTGAATTATGGACAAAACGCTAAAAAAGTAGCTAAAAATGCTAAAAAAGTGCCAAAAATGCTAAAAAAGGTAAAAATTAACGGATTAGGTTGCCAGATTTAGCGACAAATCTGGCAAAACGCTGAAAAAAAGTAGCAAAATTTCTAAAAAAAATGGTAAAAATTAGTAAAAAAGTACCAAAAATGCGCAAAATTAACGGATTAGGGTGCCAGATTTAGCGACAAATCTGGCAGCCTTCAGTTTGGCCGTCGATCGTGCACCCTATACTACTAATAGGGTACGTTTTATTGCAATCTTAGTTACTTTACTGTTGTTAAGTATGGAACTTTGTTAATGTTAGCTGCTTATTCGTGCTTAAGATATGTTAGGTTTTGTCGTTGTATATTATATTCTGAGTTCAGGTTATGATATGTTAGCTTTATTGATGTGAAGACTTTGTTACGTTAGCATATATTCATTGGTCAGTGTGATAATTAGGTTAGGTTATGATATATTTTTGTTAAATGTTACTATGTTAATGTAAAAATAACAATGATATGATAGAGATATGTTTGAAAAAAGTGTGAGTAGGTCACTTTACTGTTGTTAAGTATGAAACTTTGTTAATGTTAGCTGTTTATTCGTGCTTAAGATATGTTAGGTTTTGTCGTTGTACATTATATTCTTAGTTCAGGTTATGATATGTTATCTTTATTAATGTAAAAACTTTGTTACGTTAGCATGCATTCGTTGATCAGTATGATAATTAGATTAGGTTATGATAATTTTTTTTTAAATGTTACTATGTTAATGTAAAAATAATAATGATATGTTAGAGATATGTTTGAAAAAGTGTGAATAGGGTACGTATTGTTGCTATGTTAGTTACTTCATTGATGTTAAGTATGGAACTTTGTTAATGTTAGTGGTTTATTCGTGTTTAAGGTATGTTAGGTTTTGTCGTTGTACATTATATTCTTAGTTCAGATTATGATATGTTATCTTTGTTGATGTGAAAACTTTGTTACGTTAGCATATATTCGTTGATCAGTATGATAATTAGATTAGGCTATGATATATTTTTGTTAAATGTTACTATGTTATTGTAAAAATGACAATGATATGTTAGAGATATGTTTGAAAAAGTGCGTATAGGGTACGTATTGTTGCGATGTTCACTGATGTTAAGTATGGAACTTTGTTAATGTTAGCTGTTTATTCGAGCGTAAGGTATGTTAGGTTTTGTCGTTGTACATTATATTCTTAGTTCATATTATGATATGTTATCTTTATTGATGTGAAAACTTTGTTACGTTAGCATATATTCATTGGTCAGTATGACGATTAGGTTAGGTTATGATAATTTTTTTTTTTTTGTTAAATGTTACTATGTTAATGTAAAAATGACAATGATATGTTATAGATATGTTTGAAAAAGTGTGAGTAGGTTACTTTACTATTGTTAAGTATGGAACTTTGTTAATGTTGAGAGTTTATTCATGCGTAAGGTATGTTAGGTTTGTCGTTGTACATTATATTCTTAGTTCAGGTTATGCTATGTTAGCTTTATTGCTGTGAAAACTTTGTTACGTTAGCTTATATATATTCAAGGGTCAGTATAAAAAGAACCTATTTTTATGTTATGTTTATCCATAATGAAACTCGAAATATGACTTGAATCATTAGATCAATAGATCAATAGATCAATAGATCATTAGATCAGTAGATCAGGGTTGGGGTAGGGAGGGAGGGTGGATGGTTTGATTTACTGAACTGATTTACAGCTTTAGGGTATGTAAAAACACAAATTTTTTACGTTATAAACATGAAAAGCGTAAAATTTTAGTAAAAACAAAAACTGTTTAAAGCATATAAAACAAAAATAAATAAAAGTTTTTTGTTATGTTATACAAAATATGATTTAAATCAATAGACCAATAGATCATTGGATCAATAGATCATAGGTGGGGAGGATGGTGAGGAGGCGGCTATAGATCATAGATGGGGAGGGTGGCGAGGCTCACTAGATCAATAGATCAATAGATCAATAACTCAACAGATCAGGGTTTGAAGGGGGAGGGGAGGGGTGGCTTGATTTACTGATTTACTGTTTTTAGGGTATGTAAAAATTCAATTTTTTTTAAGTTATAAACATAAAAGGAATAAAAAATTTATAAATTTTTTTTTGGTTTATTTTTTTATTTATTTACTTATTTACTTATTTATTTATTTATTTATTTATTTATTTATTTATTTATTTATTTATTTATTTATTTATTGATTTATTTATTTATTTATTTATTTATTTACGATCTTACAAACCTCATATTCGAGTTCTACGTCCTTATAAACATATATTTTGATACTAATATGGGACTAGACGACTATTTATTAATTCAGCACTGCACCGGTACCAGCACCGGAGCCAACACCGGTGCAGATGTCAACTACGGCTCTTCTTACTCAGACTCCCTCTCCACTCTTTCTTTCTCAACCTCTGAACCCGTCTCCTTTCTCCACTTCTCTTATGCATTCTGGTCATTTCTAGGGGGGTACTCTCCACTCTGGGGTTCCAGCACCACTTGCATTTTAAGGAACAATTTTATAGAGATCATGTAGTCCAGTAACACCCTATCAAAAGACACCAATATTGTATCATTACACAAATATTTAATAACTCGGTACCGCACGGGAGCCAACACCGGTGCAGGTGTCAACTCCAATTCCTCTGAGTCAAACTCCTTCTCAACTCTTTTCTTCCTTATTCATCCTTCATCCTTCTACGACGAGGTTACGTCACCTTCTAACCCCATCCAAATATTAACCCGATATGATAACTCTAACCACTGTAGATATATAGCGAAACCAGAGGCTGAGCCGGAGCCGGAGCCTAAAAATCGATTCCCTTCGAATATATATATGCTTAATAATATATATATATATATATATATATATATATATATATATAGAAAACATATATAGATATATATACTATGTGAACATACTATTATATATATATATATATATATATATATATATATATCTAACTATATATATATATATATATATACTCATATATATAGAGTGGGCCGGAGTGGGAGCGGTGTCGGGTCGGAGTCGGAGTCGGAGCCGGAGTCGGAGCTGAGCTGGAACCGGAGTCGGAGAGGCTGAGGCGAAGTGATCTCAATTTCATCGACGTAATAATAATAATAATAATAATAATAATAATAATAATAATAATAATAATAATAATAATAATAATAATAATAATAATAATAATAATAATAATAATAATAATAATAATAATAATAATAATAATAATAATAATAATAATAAATCAGCATTTGTCTTAACATAAATCTTGCAAGATTTTTATAAGTTCCTAAAAGCTTTCCCAGCATTTTCGTTAACTTTTTTCAAGGCAATTCCTTAGTAAAATAAGAATTGTCGCCTTTTGCACCAATTCGAGCTTTCGTTCATTCACGTTAAACATTTTCAAGGATATTTCATTACGATCTATCTACAAGCATTCTTCGAGAAATCGGTGTAAGATCCGAGATGGCGGCCCTACTACTCATGTAAAATATATATATATATATATATATATATATATATATATATATATATATATATATATATATATATATATACTAACTATATATATATATATATATATATATATATATATATATATATACCTATATATAGCAACGTATATATATATATATATATATATATATATATATATATATATATATATATATCGAGTTTTAGCCACAATCTATTAAGATAATTGTATTACCAGGGTGCGGGACGGGGACCCAACTTAAATTCACCCCAACAAATCTTTTTTACAACCTCCGCCCTTAATGAAAGAGATTTTACAATGGATTATATACTTTTAGGACTAGTATTGAAATTCAAATATAGGAAGGTTGTGCTTGAGAAACATCATTTTTTCTGCCTTTCCTGCTGAAAGTCTATTTCTCTTTATATATATATTTTATATATATATATATATATATATATATATATATATATATATATATATATATATATATATATATATATATATATATATATATATATATATATATATATATATATATAAATTTATATATAATCTGATCTTTCTCTTTCTCTGCTATATATATAATATATAAAAGTTTTCATCATATATTAGCTCAGCATTGCTAAATACTCTCTCACTTGGAACACTAGTTGGGGCACAGGCCAAGTATTTCCTTGCAAGCTTGGGTAAATATTTCGCTTAACTTTCCACCAACTGATAGGATCGTCATTTGTATCTAGTCGTTTTTCTTGATGATAGTTTTCAAACATTTGCACTTCATCTTTTCGTAGTGCGTGTGTTTCTTCATCACTACTGGACTTGTAGAAATTCTTCCAGAGAATCTCTTATTGATTTACTTGAAGAAAGTATTGGTTCTGTAGATTTCGTTTTTTTTTCCTATAAATGGGTGGCGAATTGATAGACTGTTCGGATTGAAGTTTTTCAACTGCAACACAAAGTTTTACAACTTGCTCTAATATTTACAACTTGCTCTAATATTGTTTTACAAAAAATCTTGCTTTTATAACGGGGATCTAAGTAAGTTGCAATAGTATGAAGGTCATTAATTTCCACAAAACCAAAGCGTTTTTCTAGCTTTAGTTTTATTACATCTTACATTCTTTTTAAACCGTTATCATTTTCATTTGAAGATGGTTTAAAATGCTTTCTTAGTGCTGAGATTAATGGAATTACATCGGAGACAGAAGCTGTAGAGGCGCTGATTTTTTTGTAATTTCTTCAAGTGGTTTCAATAGCTTAATGCAGTGTGATATGATGTCATTTTCCACATTAGTAAAAATGTTAACTTTGGAATACGATCTGGCGTACAAAGCAAGAGGTTCTTTGAGAAATACCATTTTTTCCATCATATGAAGTGTACTATTCCAGCGAGTTGGAACGTCTTTGATAACAGTAAGATATGGAATATCAAGACGTTTTTGAATTTCCTTCAACTGATTTTCCTTTTTATTTTCATTTTCAGATTAATCTTAAGTAATTTTATTATAAAATTGTTTATCAAATCTCAACAATAAATATCCGCGCCACATCCGCAGGGTAAAGCATGGATGCGGATGATGATGCGAAAGCGGATCTTTAATAATGTTTGAATGCGGATGCAGATGCGGATGTTACATGCATCACTAATATATATATATATATATATATATATATATATATATATATATACCATATATATATATACCATATATATGCTCTTTATATATATATATATATATATATATATATATATATGGATTAGTTCATGATTTAAACAATATCACTATATATATATATA
>JABUQX010107812.1:5000-12500 GCA_015478945.1 Trachelipus rathkii
GGTCATCCCTGAAAATACTGCAGGGGACCGGATGACATGCCCAGTCAGCGAAGAATTATTTCACATTCCTTGTGGAAATACACCACAATGCAAAAAATGTGTAGGTAAGAAGAACAGGTGAGAAGCACTGTGGGGTTCACAGTGCTTCTTACCTGTTTGAACAGCAGGATGTCTTGGAGTTATGTACCATACAGAAATTGAGCAGGAGAGATGCCATTCGCCAGCTTAATGAAAAATATCCCACAAGACAAAGGCAATCTTATGCTGCAATTACAGCAGCCCCCATGCCTTCGCGTGTTAATCCACCGACACAACTCCATCCCAGATGAACTCCTCTCCCAAATACCAGTAAGACTCAGGCAGTTACTGTAACCTACCTACCTATATTGCCTACACTACCGACTTCTGAAATAGTACAAAGACACTGTCCCATACCTACCCAATAGGTTCTCCAAACTCACGCAAGAGGACTGTCTCTCTGTCCCCTAATACGCCTCCCATTTTTAAAAATCCTGAAAAAGATGTTCCTAAACACAAAGAAAAGAATAATCACCGAGATAAAAATTATTAGTTAAAATACAAAGCATCCGAATTTTTAAACAAAATCACATTAATCCTAGAACTAAAAAATGCAACTCAGAAGAGACCACGACATAAGTTTATTCCTGAGACAGAAGTAATGACTTTAATAGATTGTCCCCAAATAATCACAGCTATCGAATAATAACCCACCAATCAACCCTTTGATAGCTTGCAAGATTACTCCAGCTCTTCTGAATCCTCCTATAACTCTTCTTCCGAATTTCTTATCTCAGCACTCCCTAAAGGATTCTATGCCTTAGCGGATGAAATGGATAATAGCTCCCAAATAGAGCTTGATGTGATGACCCACTCTCTTTCTAATGCTTCCTGCGCTTCCGGGAGAGACGAATGGAAAACCGTCCAACGTAAACGCCGCAGACGCTCTAAGCGTTCTGGATCTGTTTGAGGTACGAAAGGGGACCAAGAGGTCTCCATTCTTAACTCACACACAATTGACCAGTCTCCCCAAATCTAATAACTTATTGTCAAAATCTCCAGTATCAGACTTTGTCAACATAACGAATCCTATATCGGATCCCAATATCGCAACTCTAACACATTTTCAAAAGATGACACGTTTCTGGAGACACCTTCCTTCCCGTTTCCATGGAAACAGCTCCATATCCCCCACACATTTCCGAACCTGCTTGTTTGGTAGATAGTGATTTTGCTTCCATTCCTAAGCATGAGCATTTTGGGTGCTCTTTCAACGACCAACCAGATCCACACAATAAGATGGATTTGGTTGAACTCAATTCATCTCGCATTCATGGCGAAGCCCCTTCACCAAATACCACTGAAAACTCCTTCCCAAAAGAGGTCGTACAACCCAAATCTCTGTTGTATGACCATTCTTTACCACCAGGATTTGATGCCCCTCCTCATCAAAACCCACGTCTCAGTCTTTCCTCTCCATCCGAATTCACCTCCAACATTACCCCTAGTCACATAGAGACAAGTGTCTCAAAAAGACCATCCTTATAATATTTATAACAACATAACATGGCCACCTCCCTTCAATGTAATTGTCGTGACTGGTACTCTAATTTTGAAGAACTTGTTCAACTAATAAACATGTGTACACCAAAGTGCATATATTTGCAGGAACTTCAACTGTGTCATCGCGACTTCTTTCAACAGTCGGAATATAAATCGCCACTAACCTCTATAGAAAGAGGTGACAGTGATAGGGGAGGTGCAGGAATACTCATTCATAAATGTGTCCCCTTTTTTCCAGTCCCTCTTCAAACTAGATTTCATGCAGTGGGAGACCGAATTTATTTGTCCACCGACCTTACTGTCTGCTCGATCTACTTGACTCCGAGTAGTGAGTTTACTGAGGTCGACTTAGCTGATCTTTTTAAGCAGCTCCCTACTCTGGTTGTTATACTAGGAGACTTCAACCTTCGCCACCCCTTATGGGGCGACTTTGTCACCTCGTCTAAGTCTAAGATCCTTGTAGATCTTCTAACCCTCTTTTTTCTGGGATGCCTTAACACAAGACTCCCTACATATGAACGTTTAGATACACATACTTCTTCATGTATTGATTTTTCCTTTGCTCCCATTCCATTATGGATCGATTTACCTGGTCCCACTCAGCTAGCGTTATGACCGAGCGGAGTGGACCCCTTTTTATCAGACCACTGCTTTCTAACTTTCTCCCTTCAATAAGCGGTTTCCGGCTGTTGATGATGCCTTTCACTTCTTCCAGCAAGTTGTCATCACAGCAGCGGAAGCTTGTATTCCGCAATCTTCTGCAGGCAGGAGGTCGGCAACACCTTGGTTGTCCATCTAGTGTCCATGATAATAGCTGTATTTGCAAAATAATGTAAGCTTTTTTGATTTTTCATCGAAATTGTTTTTTAAACTTAAAAATTAATGTAAAATAATTTTATATTTTTTATATTTTGAAATTTATTATTTGTAAACTGCATTATGAATAGTTAGTTAGTTAACCGTGATCATGCCTGAAGTATACAGGCGAAATATTGGTACAATATTAAAGGCTTTAACTATTTTATTCTAGAATACTTAATAAATTTTCTTCTGAAAATAAAGAATTATTTAGAAGAATTGAAAGAACTAGCAAAGAGTATGTTAAAATTGACGCTGATGTAAATTTTATTAAAATATAATTATTATTATTATTATTATTATTATTATTATTATTATTATTATTATTATTATTATTATTATTATTATTATTATTATTATTATTATTATTATTATTATTATTATTATTATTATTATTATTATTATTATTATTTTTATTATTATTATTATTATTATTATTATTATTATTATTATTATTATTATTATTATTATTATCGTAGAAGTACGTTAATTTTAATTTTAAGTTATTATATATTATTATTATTCACTTAAAATTAAAATTAACGTTATTATTTCGTAAGACAAAATAATTCTTTAATTCCATGAATATAGATTCCATATTCACCTAAAATTAAAATTAAATTATCTGCGAAATAATAATAATAATAAAATAATAATAATAATAATAATAATAATAATAATAATAATACACACACACAATAATAATAATAATAATAATAATAAAATAAAAATAATAATATAATAATGCTATTTCTACTAATGCTACTAATACACACAAGAATATTAAAACAAATACACACACACACACACACACAATAATAATAATAATACAATAATACACACACACACAATAGGAATCATGTGTGAGGCAGTGCCCATATAATTACAAATTGCCAAGAGATAGAGACTGAGAGAGTACCTTCTTGCCTGATTGTTCTTCGGATTACATACACATATGTAAATAATATTTAAATCTGTTTAAAAGTGAAAAATTGATCACCACCACAAGAGTGAATTCTAAAAATTTGAATGATAAAAATTGCTTAGCCTTAAATAAACAAACAGAGGGCAAATTTCCAAATCCCTCATTTTGAAAGAGGGGAATTCCTCTTTGGGAGAGTACTGGTCGCTTAGGAAAACATTCATTTACTTGAGTTGATATATATATATATGTTGAGTTATTATATATCGTACCTCAAAGAAGATATATATATATATATATATTATGTTATATAGTATATATATATATAGTTGCTATATATATATGATATATAAAGAAGAAGTAGTTATGTTATATATATATATATATATATTATATATATATATATATATATATATATAGTATATATATATATATATATATATGTTACATATATATATATATATATATATATATATATATATATATTATATTATATATATATAGTTGTCACCACCACTCATGGGGCAGCCCTATTCAAGGAGGGGTGTTACACGTCTCAGAAGCTCACCAACTAACTCAAATTACGCAGATGAGTACAGACGCAAGCTTTGAAGTGAGGGAAAATTCAGAAACACAGAAGATGGAAGAGAATTCCACATAACAGAGGTGGCGGGAAAAAAGGAAGCACCGCAGCGAACTAGCCTGAAGTTACCAAATCCACACAAAACTTATGCGCAGACACAGCACCCTTTTGTGCTACGCGGGCGTCGTAAAGGTGGTGGTACGCGTGTGATAAGTTCCCTGAGATCTATTACTGCGGTACCTATAGAAAAGAGATAGCACCAACATCGCGCCGCAAAGATAGAGGGTCAAAGTGAAGTGGAAAGTACGGGACAGTTTACAAGTCTTTTGGCCTTTGACTCGACTCCTGTTCAAAGCTGGGTGAAACCAGAGCCCCCAGATATGAGAGAAGTACAGTACCCCATACAAGGGCGGATGAGGCCCTTGTATAGCTGGAGTAACTGAGAAGAGGAAAAAGTCTGCAGTCTAAACAGAATTTAGTTTTCTTGAGAGGCCGTCTAGCAAACTGTTGTGATGTGAGGCTTCCAAGACATTTTTTTGTTAATGTTAAGGCCAAGGATGTTTATATTAAATGAACAGAGAGATTTAGAGGCAAACTGTCGAAGAAGATAGGAAAAGTTGGAAGGTGTTTAGAGAAGGGAGATTTGTAGAAGCTGAGTTTTAAGAATTAAATTTCACAAGGTTGAGACGACCACACTGGAAATTCTTTCCAGATCTGCGAGAATAGAATCGGAAAGATTACACGAGAGGCAATTCTAGAAGTAAAAGAAGGAACAGAATTGATACGAGTTGAAGAATGAAGGGTCGAGTCATCGGCATACGAGTGGATAGAGTTAGATGTGCAGGTGGAGAAGATCATTAATGAAAAGTAAGAATAAAGTAGGGGATAGGACAGAACCCCAGGAACACCACAATTGACAGAAAAGAAGAAGAAGTCGCCCCCTTCAACAACAGCCGATATTGAGTTGATTTGAGAGAAAAACCAGACATGCGAACAAAGAGAAGGAGGAAACCCAAAGGAGCTGAGCTTGGAGAGCAGTGACGAAGTTGTCATACCCGGGTCAGCTTTTGATATGTCGTTGCCACCACGCAATTTCTCCTGTCAGTTCCTATGGGCGTAAAAAATAAATCAGTAAGATAGGAAAGTATATCGCCAGTAGACCTCTAGCGCGCCGAAAGCCGTACTGTCGATCGGAAAAAAAGTGAATGCTACTCAGATGGTCTAAGAAATGAGATTTGAGAAGGGTTTCAAAGATCTTAGATAGAATACAAGCGAGAGGTTCATAGGGCGATAGTTAGAAGGATCGAGTGGCTTTCCGTTTTTTGGACGTGTGCACCCTTCCAACACTGAGGGAAAGTGTTAGTATTGAGACATGGAGAATATAGTTGAACGAAGGAATTGGTCAGCTAATGGAAGACACTCAAAACATGGGAGGGGAATGCCATCTCAGCTTCACCTGGTAATCTTCCTAACGTTAATATATAGCAGTATATATATATATATATATATATATAAGCATATATATATAAAGAGAGAGAGAGAGAGAGAGAGAGAGAGAGAAAGAGGTATATATATATATAAGGCAAGGCACATATATATATATAGTATATATATAAATAATAGTATATGTATATATATATATATATATATAGTAAGGGTATATATATATATAAATATATATATATGTAGCCCATATTAAAAAATCTATTATTTCAGTGAACAAAAATGTTTTGCTTCCCCCAACTTCCGTGACCACGAGCTGCCGCTGAACTTCATACTAATCATCTCATAGTTAATGAATAATTAATCATTCTTACTCGGAAGATTAACCCTAGTGTTAGCTTCTTACGAAACGTTAAGACTTTAAAGCACTACTGATTAAAAAGCGACTTTCAGATGCTGTATTTGAGCTGTAATTTATTTAGGAAGGAGATTGTAAAGTAGATTTGAAAGAAGATAATTCAGTGAGATGAGAGAAAATCTTTCTGTAAGGATATTGTGTCCAGAAATGGGAAAAGCTTTCGGTGGCACGAGAACAGGCATCATCGTACATTGGATTTTGGGGGGAAAATAATTTGGTTGAAGATGGAATGAATCTGCTCATCACATCGGTGACCACTGCCCCTACCATTGCAGCAGACACCTGTCCTCCGAGCCAAAACAAGATTCATTTCAATGGTAGTTTGTAAAAAAGCCGAACAGTTCATCCCAATTAGCTCGATTAAAGAAAATTTGTTTAGGGTAGGGTGGAGCTGCTGGAGAAGAAGTGTTAAACTTAATAGCTACAAGATTGTGGTTAGAGTTACCGATAGGAGGGGGAAATGATGTAATTATAACGCTTTGGAGTAGTGGTGAGGCATAAGTCAAGCGTCTTTAAGAATTGGTTAAGGCGATCTAGAATATGTGTAGGCTCCTTAGTCAACTGTTCCAGAAAGTTAAGAATACTAAATGATTTAGCCTCCTTCCCACTTGTATCAGTATGAGAGGAACCCAACCACTCAATGTGGTGCACGTTGAAATCTCTTAAATAGAAGATTTCAGAATTTGGATGAGATGCCTACAATCTCTTGAGCGGTTGTAAGTATTACAACAAGGGACGCGAAACATCTGTTCGCAATTAGGGAGCAATAGGCAGAAACACAAAGATAATAATAATAATAATAATAATAATAATAATAATAATAATAATAATAATAATAATAATAATAATAATAATAATAATAATAATAATAATAATAATAATAATAATAATAATAATAATAATAATAATAATAATAATAGCCGTAGTAGTAGTAGTAGTAGTAGTAGTAGTAGTAGTAGTAGTAGTAGTAGTAGTAGTAGTAGTAGTAGTTTGTTTATATATCTGCAGACCCCACCATTCAGACGGAAATTGTAAAATAAGTAATAGTTAGAGATATTTAGGTTACTTGAGAAGGAATCCCTTAATAGCTGGACCTCTTACAAAAGTAAAATATTAGGATGAGAGTTAGACAGATGGTTTTCGGCAGATTCGAGATTAATATAGGAAGGCCACAAACTAATATTAGCAAAGTATATAGTTAAAAGAAGAATTAAAATTAGAACGAATTAATTATTTTTATAAAGTTACATCTGTTGCATCACATATTTAAACCATAATTGTTAAAAAAAAAAAATTAAAACAGAGAAGTACTTAATGAACTTGAACAGTTATTAGGGATAAAATAATGCTTAAAATAATTTGATGTTCCTGAAATAGTTTTCAATGCTTAAACAGCAATGCGAGAATAAGATTAAATGAATTACATAGGATTGATAGGCACGTAAAATCAGGATTCGTGAGCACTCCTTTAGCAGAAAATGGAGACGTATGAAAGGATGGAGGAAAAAAATAATTTCATTCAGTAAAACCACAGATTCGCCAATGCTTTCGGCAATAATCATTGAAACTAGTAAAGATGAGGGACTACGAATTTCTGATTGAGAATAGAAGTGACTGTGATTGGGCTGTGTAGAATAGCTGAGAGAGAACAAGGCTTCGTACTCGTTGAGAGATGGGAACAAATAACACAACGTA
>JABUQX010107813.1:2500-7500 GCA_015478945.1 Trachelipus rathkii
GGGTGTCGCGGGGGTTCCTCCGCCCCTCCCCTACGGGGTATGGAAAACGTCCCCCCCTCTGTCCCACCGTCGGCTCGAGCCCCCTAAAAGAATTTTATACGCTGATTTCATATATGTTATTAGTTTTCTTCTACCTATCGTAGTTTTGGAGATATAAAAAAATAAATAAAAAAAGTAAAATTTTTTTTTTGCATTTTCCATACAAATTTCATACGCTGATTCCATATATGTTATCAGTTTTCTTGTACCTATCTTAGTTTTCGAGATATCATGCGGGTAACTTCTTTAGTTTGGCCTATATATATATATATATATATATATATATATATATATATAGTATATATATATATATATATATATATATATATATATATATATATATATATATATATATATATATATATATAAATGGTTTAAAAGCGCTATTACCGAAAGGCTAGGAGAGAGCTACCAGGCGCGCATCGCTCCCAATCATCTGAATGCTTCCTGTCCCTAGTAATTTAATAGCTAGAAACGATTCTCGTCTCGAAGAGGCAGATGCCCTTACAAACAGTTATGTTATTTATTAGAGTTTGATTTGTTCCGCGTACATCAATAGAGGAGATATTCTTATTAAAATGAATAAGTAAGTTCATATCCTTATTTCCAAGCCCGATAAATAATTTATTCCGTTGTAGATTAAAATTTAAACTCGTTGACATAGATAGGTTTCAGGGTGACCTCATGACGTCGTCATATATAGGAATGGTCAATATTTAATTATTTATAACTTGAAGTTACCCATAAAAATAAAACAAGCATTATTAATAAAATGTAGGGGCCTATAAACATTATTAAATCATCTTTTTTGAAGGAAAATCTTATTCGTGAGGGAAACCAAACATTTTCCTACATGAAAAACGTCTTAATTATATGTTCAAAGCCGTTGGTAGATATTATTTTTCAGGGTTGCCAAGGTTAATGATGATACACTCACACAGTATATTCATTTTATTGTGTGGATTTGTACAAAGGACACACTACATTGATACAATACATTCATCGATCTCCAGTGTTTTCTCTCAAACAGAACAACAGCAAGGCAACACTTTTACATCACACTAGTATTGCTTTGAAACTATTAACTGAAAGCTTAAAATATTCTTTTGCACCTCGTGAAAATTTCAACAATCTTTAGTTATTTAAACTCCAAAGATGAATTTATTCTTTCTTCTTCATCTTCTTTCTCAGAAATCATTCTTGGTAATTTCAATTTCAATGATTTTCCTCTAGTTCTCAAGATACAGCTGGTGAACTGAACCTACCTACCAATTCTTTTTTTTATTCAGAACAACCTTGAACACTTGACGACGCAACTTTCTACCCGTATCCTCGATTGTCTTGGAGATGACTCAACGTTCTAGATATTATCTTAACTTACAATCCTTCTCCTTATTATCTTAATTTCTTTCCAATTCTGGGTTCCTTCGATCACCTTATTTCTGTAACCTCGGGGAATGTGCAGATTGCATGGCCGAGGGGATTTTTTCTGACATGGAGGCGTACATTCCATTCTCTTTCCCTTAAACTAGAAGACATAAACCTTGGTTTAACTGCTTGTTCTATTCGTCTCAAGGACGCTGCCTTCAGAAATTACCGTCATCTTCGAACTCCAGATACTTGCTCTCCTTATGAAAACACACCAATACGTTTTTCTTCATAGAAATGCAACTACCTTTCTGGTTCCTCTCTCTCATGTTCTTTATGGAATTTTTGCCAGAAATGTCAACGCTAATTTTGCTTCTTCCTCTTTTCTTGCCCCTTGTATGTTCTGATGGCAGTACTGTTGTCTCATCTTCAGCTGAAGGGAACTCTTCGCTCAGACTTTTGCCTCTTATTAAATAAACTCTTGACGATTCCGGAGCTGTTCCTCCTTTACCTCCCTTCAATTCATTTATGCTTAATATAATTATTTCTTCAGATGTTATTTCTGCAAGAAGGTCCTGGCGGTCCCCTTGCTGTGGTCCTCGAATACTGTGTTTCTGAGCTTGCACCATACCTTGGTAAACTGTGTCCTCTCTGTCCATCACTGTCAGTTTTTCCTTTCTGCTGCTGGAAGTGTGGGCTCGTTCAGCCTGTGCCAAAAAAATGACACCCCTCTCAACCCTCTCTAAATATCTTTCTATTGCTTTACTTTGTTCTTTCCAAAGTTTTCGAATCTATCCTTAACAGAAAGATTTGAGAACATCTAAACTTGTCTCCTTCTATATCTATCATTCTATCTGATTTCCTTTTTTGGGCCTTCTATAGCAACTGTTATAGACGGCCATCGTTCATCCTTTAAATCTATCAATAATGACATCACTCAGGGTTCTGCACTACTTTTCATAAAAGATCTTCTATCTTTCACTTCCTCACATTTCCATTTTTAATGCTGACAACTCCATCCTGTATTACTCTAGAAAATTTGAGAGTAAAACCCATTGAACAGTAAATAGTTGATACTAAGATTACTGTTAATACTAGGAGGATGCCTTGGAGTTTCCGACCTCTGACTTTCTATAGTATAATATATCTAGTTCGGACAAAGAAAATATGATTTGTTTTCAATACCTCATAACTCAGCTCCTTTGTTTATCTACTCGAAACAATCTTCCATACAACTGCAACATAATCTCTGAAAACACCAAACTCAAACCTTCATATGTCCTTAATATTATGGATCTCTCTCTCTCTCTCTCTCTCTCTCTCTCTCTCTCTCTCTCTCTCTCTCTCTCTCTCCTCTCTCTCTCTTTCTCTCTCTCTCGTGATGGAGGTGGGGATAGAATGTTTGCTTTTTCTGTTTTTCCTAGCCTAACCTATCCTAACTTATTTCGATCTAACATTGCCTAATTTAACTTACCCAAGTATAACATAAACAATAATTTTTTTAATAAATAAATTTTAGTTAATTCTATATAATCTTAAACTGTTTATTTTGATTCATATATGAATGTTTTTAGATAAACTGTTCAGTTAAATTATATCATTAGGCAAATTTTTGTTGGGGAATCCTCCGGCAACATTTATATATATATATATATATATATATATATATATATAAAAATTTGAATATATATATATATATATATATATATATATATATATATATATATATATATATATATATATATATATATATATATATATATATATATATAATAATTAAAATATTGAATTATTATTATTATTATTATTATTATTATTATTATTATTATTATTATTATTATTATTATTATTATTATTATTATTATTTGTACAATTTTTAAACGTTAAATATTTGATAATATAGCAGTTTATACTTTGTACATAGCAATATATATATATATATATATATATATATATATATATATATATATATATATATATATATATATATATATATATATATATATATATATATATATATATATATATATGATATTTAGAGTATGATATATATATATATATATATATATATATATAGTATATATATATATATATATATATATATATATATATATATATATATATATATATATATATAAATATATATATATATATATATATATATATATATATATATATATATATATATATATATATATATATATATATATATATATATATATATATATATATATATATATTTAAAAAGTCTAATAGTTAAAATAGTTAAAGAATATCATGCATTCAATCGTGCTCTCTGCGTGCATCTGACACCAGCTAAATTTACGAACTGTCCCATTTTGTAATAAATTTTGTTCTTGAGAACGCCTCTCAGATACATGTAACCTCGTCCGACCGTTCCGGGCAGGCAGCACCGCAGCACCGCGCCATTTATACGCCTCGCAACTGGATTTTAATCAGAGGCTCGCCAGAGGATCAAACATTGGCCGCATCCTTCCTTATTTTTCTCCTCTCTTTTCCTTGTACTCTCTCTCTCTCTCTCTCTTCTCTCTCTCTCTCTCTCTCTCTCTCTCTCTCTCTCTCTCTCTCTCTCTCTCTCTCTTCTCTTTTGATCCGTATATGAAGGAAGAAAGGATAATTGATAAAGTAAGAAGATATAATCTTGCTTCACGTAGGTGATAAATCAGTTGGATATGCACAAGAGTGGAAATGTCCATAGTGGTGGACGCCCGTTGAGAAAGAACTCCCTTAGGCATCGTAAAATAGAGGAGGAACATTGACTCGAGCGCCCCCGCTGAATATGCCGGGCATATAGCACGATCAAACTTTGGGGCACTTAATAAACCAGCAACGCATAATACACAACCTGATGACAAATGTTTTCTTTTAAAATAAATTGAAAACATGAAACTGGTAAAAGAATTTTTGTAATTTATCGTTTCGCATTAAAATTTTATTTTTCTTTATTAAAAAATTTTATATTTTACAATGATGTTCATTGTATTTCTATATATATATATATATATATATATATATATATATATATATATATATATATAATATATATATATGTTTATATATATATATATATATATATATATATATATATATATATATATATATATATATATATATACAGTGGCGTATTTAGGGGGGGGCCAGGGGGGCCATGGCCCCCCCCGAAATTTTCTAGACACTAAAAATTTTTAAGTATCATATCCGTTAATAATATAAAGTGCAGAAGTTAAATTAATTTTATATAATTCGTCGCTGTCAGGAACAAATCTCGTAAGTCCATTAGTTAAAACTAAACTTGAAACCATCAGAGAAAATGCAACATTAGAATTTCAGCTGATTTTTGAAGAATGTGTAAGCGCATCTGAATCTGAACTGAGTATTGAAATTGCTGTACCAAGAATTAACAAATTCCAAAAATACAGACCCAACATTCCTACTTCCGACCCACAGACTTATTATCGCACATCCATTTTTATACCATTTTTGGATGATTTAATATCAGCATTAGGAGAGAGGTTTTTAAATCATAAAGAAATTATATCTTCCCTGCAATTTGTCATACCGAACGGGTGTAA
>JABUQX010107813.1:12500-15000 GCA_015478945.1 Trachelipus rathkii
TTAAAGTAGAGGTATATGGTAGCAAAGGACCTCGGCTGAACGTCTACTATATACTGCAGTGTTATTGTCACTGTCCTGGAATTCAAAATGAAATATATTGTTCCTGACATCAATTCAGTAATAATGACTAATTTATAAGTTAAATAATTTGTTGATATAACTTTTCCTATTGTCATTGGTAAGGAGTGAATTTGTAAAAATATGAACCTTGAAGTGGGAATTGTTGGAATGTAAAACAAAGACTTTTGCATAGAGTTATGTCAAAAACTTCTTTCCTATAGAAATAGTGAAATTGTTCATTTGAGAATGAAAATTTGTACCGAATACAAGAGTATCTATGCAAAATTTTTTAAACATTCGTAATTCTGGCATTACAGTTAAGAGTGAAAGAGATGGATTTTCTATTAAATACTTCTATCATCTGTTGAAGTAGATAGAAAAATTTCTTACTTAACAATAACATTCATCAACGGCACTTTAGTGGCAACTTTGTCAACATTGTTTTATACAATAATTTTTGTTTTTATAGCAGTGTTAGGTTTGCTTCTAAGAAATCAGTTTTTCCAAAGGAGTTGGCTTCAACATCAATCTATTCTTGTTGGTCAGTCGATCTAAAGAAATAGGGATTGTTGCATTGCTATTATGAGAAGGTCAAAATTAAATCTATTCTGACCACTTAATAGTATTTAATAAGAAGCAATAGAATTCCTCTATCCTTATTACAATTTTTTTTCCGCAATATTTTAAGATCTCTGAGTTCTCTGCTTTGCCTTTAATTTAATTAACGTATACATTTCAAATATAACATTTCTAAGAATATCTATCAGATTATTTGTGATGCTCCGAATTTGAATTCCTCTCATTGCATGATTACATGATAGGGCGATTATTTAGACAACCATCTTGTGAAAACGAATCGATTTGGTTTTATTAACTAAAATAATTTAACCCACGATTTTTGATCTTTTTCACTAGTGAATATAAAGTTTCCTGAATTGTTATATAGGCAAAAATCCGATTAGGATGATTCCTGAGGAACTTTCCACATTCGTTTCAACAGTCTCTGCTCTAGTATGAATTTATTATTCTCTTTTATCTCTCTTCCCAATTGAAAGTGTTAGGAGAAACTAATTTTAATTCATTCATCATTATTTACATCATTATATTATTTTTTAGTAAAACTATTTTATATTAACTACCTAAATTACATTTCATTTTGACGTTAAAAAAAATTTATTTTATATTAATATATTATTATTATTATATTAATTATTATGTTCTTATTATAATGCTTTCGGATGTTGGCATACAGAACATCTATATTTTATTACATATCAATTTGAAAGAACTTTGGATTTGAACTCGGACTTCGTCTCGTTCTCAATCGGACTCGATGCATAACTAATTATATATATTATATATCTATATATATATAATATATATTATATATTATTATATAGCTATATATAATATATTATATATATATATATATATAGTATTATATATATATTATATATATATTATAGTCGATATTTTGATAAATCACAATATTTTAAGATCTGTGCGCATCTTATTATATTATATATATTATTTATATATATAGTATATATATATATATATATATATATTATATATATATTAAGTATATATATACTATATACTATAATATATATATATAATATATTATAATAATTATATATATATATATAGTATATGGAGCGTCAGGAGTGGAGGCGTGACACGAAGATTCTGGCGGGGGCTTAACTGAAAACGGTGTAAAATTGTAGGGGGGCAAAATTGTTCCACACCTGCCCTTGCCCACTGACCGGACTTAGACGACCTCCAACGGGGTGTCGGTCGCCTCAACGCCATGAAAGTGACGTGAACGCTTTTATCTTTGATAAGATGGTTAGATTGTTTTGTGTGACTCCCGTCCACGCAAGGCTCGTAGGCTTTTATATCTTCTTTTAATGGATATCAATGGCCTTGCTATCTACATCATCATTGCTACTATTTTAATATATATATATTATATTATATATATATAATATATAATATATATATATATATATATATATATATATTATATATATATACCTATATATATATATATATACTATATATTATATATATATATATATATATATTATAAATATATATATATATACAGTAGTTTTGAAATATTGGCACTGGCCATACGAAACTGGAGTATTTAGATAGTGCTGTTCTGTTGTTTCTGTTGTCTGGTAAAGACTTCGGTCGTCGTCATCGTCGTCGTCGTCGTCGTCGGTGGCTTGACAATGTTTTCAGTCATGCTTGGATTTGACGGCGCTACTACTTGTACGAGATTAATAAACGGCCCGTCCCCGCAGCTTTTTATATAACAAAATTTGAAATAAATATAATAATTATTTTTTTTTTAATTTGAGACGTAATATTTTAATTATGTTGCGAAAATATTTTTTTCTAGATTATTTTAATTTTTTATTTCGTTCACAAA
>JABUQX010107813.1:25000-26411 GCA_015478945.1 Trachelipus rathkii
TTCTCTCTCTTTCTCTCTCTCTCTCTCTCTATTATTATTATTATATATATATATTATTTAATATATAACCTATATATTATTCATCACCACACACCCACTTCATTCCCAGACTGGGCGTAAACGGATTCACGAAAGAAATTGAAATTTGATTTGATATTTAGTTTAAGTAAAAAGAAAAAGATAATGAATTGGACGCAAGTCAAAAAAAGAAAAAAGCTCGTCTGTACCGCCCCCTTTATACCCTTAAGGTGAGAAACTCATCGTAGTCAGGAAAATCCCAAGCTATGTGGTGGTAACCTCGTCGTAGAGCGAGTGACGTATCCATGGGCCCCCCTAAAAATTGAAGATGACGCGTATACAGGTGAAATTTTTGAGAAGGATTCGGTAGCCGGAGTCGATTCCGGATTCGGAATTGGCCCTGATTCTGGCCTCCAGTGCGGTTCTGGAGTTTAGTAAATTTGTTATATAATCATATTTGGTGTTTTATATATGTTATTGAACCCGTAGATTTCGAATATGAAGGTTATAAGTTCGTAAAGGGTTTCTGGGGTTAGGTCCCCAGAAAAAATGAACGGAATGCATAAGAGAAGTGGAGAAAGGAGTCCGGAATCAGAGAAGTGAAAGAGTCACAGGAAGTCGAAATCGCAACGCGGTGCTGGAACCCGCAGGTGGGGTGCTAAGTTAATTAAATATTCGTTAGTCCCCATATTGGTATCAGGAAATGTTAATAGGTCGTAGAAACTCGAATATGAGGGTTGTGTAAGTTCGGTAAAAGGGATGAAGCTGGAGACCCACCGCCGCGGAGGGGGTCCAAAATTCCCAAAAAGAAATGCCGGAACACAAAAACAGAAGATGGAGGAAGGAAGAGGGATGAAGGATGGAGGAAGGAGTCTGAGAAGGAGACAGAGTTGTGGGTACCCGACAATTGGTGCTGGAGCCGGTGCGGTGCTTGAGTGTAAGTAAGATAGTTAAATCAGTAAAAACATCAACCACCTACCCATCCTCCCCACATCTATGGATACTATTAATGTCAAGGTCAGTATTTTTGTATATAATAAAAACTTTGTATTTATTTTTGTTTTAATTTTTTAAATATTTTTGTGTTTTTGCTAAATTTTTTTATTCTTTCATTGCTTAAACGTAAAAAACTTGTACTTTTACTTACCCTTCCACAGAAGCAGTAACTATTAAAGGTAAAATCAACATAGCATCCCATCCCACCCTCCTCCGCTCCTCTTGTCTGCTTATCTCCTTGAATCTATTGAATCAAAATTGTTCATATCACATTTCGAGTTAATATTTCGGATAAACCTAACATCATGAATCTATTATTTATATTCATGACCACAAAGAAATATATGCTAAGTACAAAGTTTTTCAACTTTAATAAAATAATATTAGCTGCGATGTC
>JABUQX010107814.1:0-11278 GCA_015478945.1 Trachelipus rathkii
AATTTTACCAGGATTCCAACAATGTAATTATTTTAACTGTAGGTATAGTAGTTTTCAAGATATGGCTTTCGTGATTTTGTCGTTGAAAGTGCAACTTCATATATATATATATATATATATATATATATATATATATATATATATATATATATATATATATATTTCATTCTTTCTTTATATATACTGTGTATATATATATATATATATATATATATATATATATATATATATATATATATATATATATATATATATATATATATGGATATATATATATATATATAGTGTGTGTGTATGTGTGTGTGGTGGTGGTTGGGAATGGGATTATCCGATCATAATGTTATTTTATGTAAAATTAAGTTAGCGAGGCTTGGATGGAGAAGAAGTTGATAAGGAAGGAAATGAGTAGAATTAAGAATGAGAAGCTAATTGAACAAGGTAATAAGAATAAGTATTAAAGAGCGCTTGCAAATAAACCAGCTGAATGTGAAGAAGTTGATACTGAACAAATCTGGGAGCAAATGAAGGAAGGAATTGTTAACACAAAAGTAGTATAAGGATATGCTAAAGTAGGAAGTAAGGATGTTAACAGTGAGTGGTGGAATGAAGAGGTGATGCAAGCGATTAAAAGTAAAAAAGAAGCGTGGTTGAATGTACTAAAAGCCAATGATGAGATCTCAAAAGAAAGATGTTTGAAATTATATGAGGAGGAAAAAAAGGAATACTAAAAGATGCATACGTAGGAGGATAAAAGAGGTAAATGAACAGTTTGGAAGGAGGATGAATGGGGACTTACAAGGGAACAGGAAGCTCTTCTGGAAGGAAGGAAAGAAGCGCGAAATGTTAAGAATGAGAATAAGGGAACCTGCTCAGAATAATGAATAGGGATGGTGCTTTTGTAACTGATGAGAAATGGATGTAGGGAAGTGTGGAAAGAACATTTCGAAAAACTGCATAACATTGGCAGTAATGAAGAGGTGATAGTGAATGTGTGTGGGTTTGAATGGTGCAGATGGGAATTTCGTCATTTTTGAGGGATGAGTCATCAGCAAAGGAGGTAAAGGGTAGAGTGAGAAAGTTGAAGAATGGTAAATCTGCAGGTATAGAAGAAATTACTGGTGAAATGATCAAGAACGGAGGCGAGGATGATTGAGTGGATTTGGAAGTTGTTTAACAATGCGTTTATGGAGGGTATAGTTCCGAGGGATTGGATGAGAGTAGTAATAGTACCCATCTATAAGGGTAAGGGGGATAAGAGTAACTGTGGGAATCATAGGGGAATTACTTTATTGATTGTTGCAGGGATGCTGGCATTTTGATCGAAAAAGTGTGCCGAGTGACTGAGGGACTGATTGGTGAAGAACAAGGTGCGTTTAGAAGCGGAATAGGATGTATGAATCAAATCTTTACATTGAAACAAGTGATTGAAAAAATGAGATAGAAGAAGAATAAATTGTATTAAGGTTTTATGGTTTTGCAACAGGCTATGATTGAATTAATAGAAAAGCTCTATGGCATGTGTTGGTGATATATGGTGTTGGTGATAAGCTTCTGAATGAAAACAAAAATATGTATGACGATGGTGAAGCATGTGTAAGAGTAAATGCAGTTGAAATTGATTGGTTTATTATTAATAGCGGAGTGAGGAAGGGATGTGTTATGTCTCCTTGGTTATTCATTTGTATATAGATGGGGTTATGAAAGAATTAGAGGTGGAGGCGGCAGGGGAAGGTGTTAGACTGATGGAGAATGAAAAAGAGTGGAAGGCGCTTATCTATTATATGTTAATGATTTGCTTTTTTGAGGGGAATCTGAAGAGAGTTTGAGAGGATGGGTAGAGGGATTTGGCAGGGTGTGTAAAAGGAGGGATTTGAAAGTAAACGTAGATAAGAGTAAGGTTATGGTTGTGAGTGAGGACAGTCCTCGGTGTAAGGTTATGTTGGATGGTGAACAACTGGAACAAGTGTCTGAGCTTAAATATTTAGGATATATGTTGAATGAAAAGGGAACGGATGATGCAGAGTGTAGTAAGAAAGTTGTGAATGGCAGGAAGGTTGCTGGTGCAATTAAGTCGTCGGTGAATGTAAAGGGACTAAGTCTTGAGTGCGCTAGGGTCTTACATGAGAGTATGTTGTTACCTGTGTTAATGTATAGTAGTAAAACTATGGTTTGGAATAAGAGGTATAGAAGGACAATCTTAGGGGCGTGTTGGGTGTGAGAAGAATTGATAAAATGAGGGATGAACGCATTAGGGAGTTGTGTGGTGTGAAGAAAGAAGTAGATGAGAGAATAAATGAAAGTACATTGAGATGGTTTGATCATGTGGAAAGGATGGATGCTAATCGGTTGATTAAGCGAATATATATTGTTAAGTGTGCTGGAGATCGATCAGGCTGGGAGACCGAAGAAAAGTGGGTAAGTCAGTAAAGATACCTGAAGGAGAAAGAATATGGTTTGGCAAAGGCGAGAAGGTCTAAAATAGGAATGAATGGCGGGGTTTTGTGAGGGTTATGGTTGTGGCCCACCTGGGCCACGGGATGAGCCTTCCGTTGACGAGATGCCATAGTGAGGTTCCGTCGCAGTCTCGTGAAGCCCTAGGGTGGATTTTTCTGACTGCGACGAGTTCTCACTTAAGGGCATAAAGGCTGGACTTTCTTTTCGATTTGCGTCCTATTCTTCTAGTACTTTTCTGTTCTAGTGCATGTGACGCACCTTACCCTCAGTCTGGGGAAAGAAGGTGGGTGGGTGATATATATATATATATATATATATATATATATATATATATATATATATATATATATATATATATATATATATATATATATATATATATTTCTATTTTTTCTCTCATATATATATAAAACAATATATATATATATGTATACCATATATATATATACTGCCACCTACTACCATATATATATATATATATATATATATATATATATATATACACCTTATATACTAGGAAATTAGAGGAACCTGTTTTTATTTATCATCAATAAATGGGACAATTGCTGCCTTCAAGTCATATATCTATAACATAATAACACACAATGATAATAATGACAATTTGAGAAATTTCGTTGATGTTTTCCTTGTTTAGTTTCCGTTTATATATTTAATCGTTTTCTAGACGCTTATTATTAGAATTTTATTTAGAATTTATAAATTAATTAATAATGCTAATAAAAAGGGATTCTATTTTAGTATATTTATTATTTTCTAAACAATAAAAAATATATCAACTTCTTTGTCCCAATAGCAAAATGAACGAAATGTGTGAAGCTACTTTTTTGTATTTTTTTTCGGTACTTTCATATTTAATTTAGACTCGCAATATTTTTAATAAGCTTTACCGTTCCTAAGGTAATTTACTCCTGGCAGGGAAAATTAATACTTTTACATTTTTGAATATTACGTAATAATAATAATAATAATAATAATAATAATAATAATAATAATAATAATAATAATAATAATAATAATAATAATAATAATAATAATAATAATAATAATAATAATAATAATAATAATAATAATAATAATAATAATAATTTTATTAATTAATTTTTAGCTGTTGTTATTGATGTAAGAAAGAAAGTGGAGAAAAATAATAATTACGAATTGACGGCTGAAGACGTTCACGACTGGGTTAAATCTTATGGGCTTTTCCCCAATAATAGCATGATTCTTATAAATACTGGTTGGGATTCAAGGTAAGGAATTGAACAATTCTTTTATATATTGCATACAAACAGTATATATATATATATATATATATATATATATATATATATATATATATATATATATATATATATATATATATATATATATATATATATATTGATATACATCTTTCCAACCATATATATATATATATATATATATATATATATATATATATATATATAGGAACTTTCGCTTTAAAAGGATGTTAACCGATATATATCGAACGAGCGATGTAATCGATTTTTTTCGATTATTTCAAGGCAATATAGAGCGACAAGGTTGCCAATAAGTTTTTTTATTTTTTTAAACTAAAGGAATACCCAAGAATAAATCGCCAAGATGTCAAAGAGTCAGGGTCTCTCGGCCTCAGCGGGGGACGACGGGGGGACTTCGTCCCCCCCTCTGTCCCACCGTCGGCTCGAGCCCCTTAATAAAATAAATAAAAAAAAATGAAAACAAAATTATCATATAAAAATTAACATGATATAAAAAGCAACATGTGGCAACTTTTTCTCTTCTTTTATTGGAGTTTAAGTTAACACGTCACAGTGTATGGTTAGACGATTAGGGTTCAGCGATATTTCGATATCTGTAACATTTTTATGTAACATCCTTTTAAAAGGAAAAATTTATTTTTATATATATATACATATATATATATATATATATATATATATATATATATATATATATATATTATTTTTATTCTATATATATATATTCGCATATATATGTATAGATATACATTGTATATATACCTATATATATATATATATATATATTACTAAGTTAGGCCAGCATCTGCTAGAGAACGATCGCGGTAGCGCTAGGATAGGAATACGGCTTACGATCGCGGTAGGGCTAGGGAGGCAAGGTAATGATGAGTTTTGTTAAGTATGGTTAAGTTAAGAATTTGGCTAAACCTTTATCTAACTGTACTTAACAAAACCTATCATAAACTTGGCTCCCTATCATAAGCCTGAATTCTAACGTAAGGAATTTTTTTTTTTTTACTTTAGGAAATTTGCGAGAATGGCAACTTGCTCAATTTCATAGTTCTTTTTGGTTAGTAGTCTGCCGATTGTGATCTATTTCAACACAAGACGGTCAATACAATAGGGTAAAACGTGTTAATGCCGCACGTGGATAAAATATGCGATATACATTTGCGACACTTCATTTTGATTTTAACATTCGTAATAACATATTTTTTAGTGTTTTGTGTAAGTTTCATAAAACTCGATGAGGAGAGTAGTATATAATGCGGAACCAGCATTTTCCAGCATTCCAGAACCCGTAGATTTTATGTGGAAAATCTGGAATGCTGGAATGTTTTATTATTTTTTCTGGAATGATGGAATATTTTTATTATTTTTTTTTCTGGAATTCTGGTATATATTTTTTAACCGTAGATTTTTATTTTCGGAGTCGGAGCCGGAGCCGGAGCCGGAGCCGGAGCTTGAGCCGGAGCTTGAGCCGGAGCCGGAGCCGGAGCCTTCGATTGCATATTTTTTCCCGCTGAGTCCGATTTTGGTGATTGAGGTATCCATCTATGGGGTTTTTGGGGTCGGGGAACCCGTTTATGAGGTATATGAGGCGTTTGGAACAGGGAAATCAAGTCAAATGCCGACATGACTTGATTGGAAATTCGTAAGGTCGTCAGATTTAGACGCTTGAGGTGACCATCTATGGGTTTTTTTGGGTCAGGGAAGCCGTTTTATGAGGTATGTGATGCGTATGGAACAGGGTAATCAAGTCAAACTGACATGACTTGATTGGAAATTCGTAAAGGTCGTCAGATTTAGACGCTTGAGGTGACCATCTATGGGTTTTTTGGGTTCAGGGAAGCCGTTTATGAGGTATGTGATGCGTAATGGAACAGGGAAATTAAGTAAATGCGACCAGAATTATTGGAATTCGTAGGTCGTCAGATTTAGAGCTTGAGGTGATCCATCTATAGGTTTTTTGGGTCAGGGAAGGCCGTTTATGAAGGTATGTGAATGCGTTGGAACAGGAATCAAGTCAAATGCCGAATATTGATTGGAATTCGTAAGGTCCGTCAGTTAGAATGCTTGAGGTGTCCATCTATGGGTTTTTTTGGGTCAGGGAAGCCGTTTATGAGGTATGTGAAGGCGTTTGGAACAGGGAATTCAAGTCAAATGCCGACATGACTTGAATTTCACATTACGTTATATTTTGACGCTTGAGGTGTTTAGTTAAGGGTTTCTTAAGTCGGGGAAGTCGATTCTGAGGTCGGTGATCTAATAAAGCAGGGAATCCAGGTCAAAGTCAAATGACTTGGACTTTCTCTGAATTTGCTAAGTTTTATACTTTTATTGGTCAAATTAAGGGTTCCTAAGGGTTGTGAGACCAATTTTGAGAGGTCAGGTTGGCCAATATTTGAGTTTTTAGAAGGCTAGGAACAGTCTTATAACCCACACTTTTCTTCACCACTCAATTTGATGAGTTCTAGTTGACTTGTCTTCTTCAAACTTGGCTCCCCGTATAAGGGTGTGCCTTCCGCCGTAAATCGATTGTTGTAGAATGTTGAAATTTGGAGAAGGATTCAGAGTCGGATTCTGGAAAGAATTGGGTTTTTGGAATCAGAGGAATTGACAACGGCTCCGGTGCTGGAGCAGTGCGGTGCGGAGTTAATAAACATTCGTTTAATATTACAATATTATTAGTGTTCCACAACATTGATCTCCGTTCTAATCATTTAACAGAAGTTAATGCAAAGCATTTGCAAAGATAACACGTCTTTCTAAATGTTAAGAACTCAGAAGGAATATTAGAAAGTCAATATTCTTTTTTATAAATGCTACTAATATATATTTTTTTTTTCCTTAAATGAAACATGCATATATTGGTTGTTTGCTATTTTTTTATGTTTTAAATTAACATTTTTACTAAATATTAAAAATTAATTTTTATAATTTTTTTTTTTTTTTTTTTTTTTTTTTTTTTTTTTTTTTTTTTTTTTTTTTTTAGTTTTTAGTTTTTAGTTTTTTATTTTTTTTTCTAACTATTTTTTTATTTACATTTTTTACTTATGTGTTTAATATTTTTAAATTTATTTTTCAATCTTTTTTTTTTTTATAAGTTTAGTATTTTTTTTTTATTCATTTTAATTTTTGACTTTTTTCCTTTTTTATATATTTTATTGTTTTTATTTATTATGTTTAATTTGGTTTAACTTTTTGTTTTTTTACTAAAAATTTTATTCTTTTTACATACCTTAAAGCAGTAATCAGTAATTCAGTAAAATCAATGCCTCCATAACCTCATCCTTCTGTGATCTATGATCTAATTGACTATCGTTTCTATTGATTTCAAGTCATATTTTGTTAACATAACACAAAAACTTTTATTTTTATTTGTTTTGTTTCTTTATATTTTTTCGTTTTTTACTAAAAAAATTATTCCTTTTTATGTTTTATAATAACTTAAAAATTTACATTTTTTCATACCTTAAAGCGTAAATCAGTAAATCAGTAAAGAATCAAACTAACCTCCATAACCACTCCATACCATCTGTGATCTATTGATTAATTGATCTATTGTCTATTGATTCAAGTATATTTTTTTGTAAAACATAACACATAATTTTATTTATTTTTTGTTTTGTTTTCTTTTAAACATTTTTGTTTTTACTAAATTTTTCTTTTTATGTTTAATACTTAAAATTGATATTTCATACTTAAAGAGTAATCAGTAATCAGTAAATAACCTTGCCGCTCCATACCTCAACCTTCCATGATTATTATTATTGATCTATTGATCTATTGATCTATTGAATTCAAATCATATTTTGTATAACATAAACAAAAACTTTTATTTATTTTGTTTTGTTTTCTTTAAATATTTTGTTTTTACTAAAAAAATTTACTCTTTTATGTTTATATTAAAAAATTTACATTTTTTCATACTTTAAAGCAGTAAATCATAAATAGTAAATCAACTAATCATCCCTCATACCCTTCTGTGGATCTATTGATTATTGATACTATGCTCTATTGATTCAAGTCATATTTTGTATAACATAAAACAAAACTTTATTTATTTTTGTTTTTTTCTTTAAACTTTATTTCGTTTTTACTAAAAAATTTATTCCTTTTTGTTTTATAACTTCAAAAATTTGCATATTTACATACCTTAAGCTAAATCAGTAAATCAAAACCTCCACCCTGCCTCATACCTTCCATGATTATTGATCATTTTATCTAATGGTGCCATTTTGTTCATTGTTATTTATTTTATTTTATTTCACAAAATTTCAGATAATTTTAGTCGGAATGGCTTCAATACTTTGTACTTTAATAAAAATTTAAAACATTTCAGATAAATAATTAAAAAATTTGCGTTTTTTTACATCCTTAAAGCAGTAAATAGTAAATCAAACCACCCACGACTACCCTCCTACCCTTCATTGATCTATTGATCTAATGATCTTTTGATCTAATTGATTCAAGTCATATTTTTGTATACATAACAACAAAACTTTTATTTCTTATTGTTTGTTTTGTTTTTTTTGGTTTTTTTTAAAATTTTATTATTTTGTTTATTTGCTTTAATATTTTGTTTTTATAAAAATTAATTCTTTTTTATGTTTTCTAACTTAAAAAAATTTGGGTCATATTTCATCCTTAAAAGCAGTAATCAGTACATCAGTAAAAATCAAACTGGCATACATAACTCAATAACCACTTCTTGATCTATTGATCTTATTGATCTATTGATCTATTGATTCAAGTCATATTTTGGTATAACATAACACAAATTTTATTTTTTTGTTTTAATTTCTTTAAACTTTTTCGTTTTTTACCTAAAAAATTTAGACCTTTTATGTTATAACTTAAAAAAATTTGCTTATTTACATACCTCAAAAGCCGTAAATCAGTAAATAAGTTAATCAAACCATCCAACCCCCCACCCCTGCATGATCTATTGATCTATTGATCTTATTGATTATTGATCTATTGATTCAGTCATATTTTGTATAACCTTAACCAAAATCTTTTTTATTTATTTTGTTTTTTGCTCTTTAAACTTTTCTTTTTTACTATAAAATTTTTATTTATTTTGTTTAATTTGCTGTTAAATATTTTGTTTTTTACTAAAATTTAATTCTTTTAATGTTTATAACTTAAATTTGCATTTTTACATACTTAAAACAGTAAATCAGTAAATCAGTAATCAAACTGCCCTACCCTCATACCCTTCTGTGATGTATTGATCTAATTGATCTATTGATCTATTGATCTACTGATATAAATCCGTATTCTGTATAACATAAAAAACTTTTATTTATTTTTTGTTTTTTTTTTTTATTTTAAGTTTTTTTTTTCTAAAAATTTATTCTTTTAATGTTTTATAACTTTAAAAAAATTTGCATATTTTACATACTTAAACAGTAAATCAGTAAATCAGTAAAATAAACTGCCCTCCTCACCTCTTCCGTGATCTATGATTATTGATTATTGATCTTATTTGATTCAAGTCAATATTTTTTTGTATAACATAACACAAAACTTTTATTTATTTTTGTTTTGTTTCTTTAAACTTTATGTTTTTACTATAAAAATTTATTTATTTTGTTTTAATTTGCTTTAAATATTTTGTTTTTACTAAAAAATTTATTCTTTTTATGTTTATAACTTAAAAAATTTGCATTTTTACATACCTTAAAGCAGTAAATCAGTAATCAGTAAATTCAACTGCCCCATACCCTCATACCTTCTGTGATCTATTGGACTTATTGATCTATTGATCTAATGATCTATTGATCCAATTTGATCTATTGATTCAAGGTCATATTCTGTAAACATAACATCAAAACTTTTTTTATTATTGTTTTGTTTCTTAAAATTTTTTTTGTTTTTTATATAAATTTTATTTATTTTGTTTTAATTTGCTTTAAATATTTTGTTTTTTACTAAAAAATTTATTCTTTTATGTTTATAATTTAATTTTTTTTTTACATAACTTAAAGCAGTAAATCAGTAAATCAGTAAATCAAACTGCCCTCCATACCCTCATAGCCTTCTGTGATCTATTGATCTATTGATCTATTGATCTATTGATTCAAGTCATATTTTGTATAACATAACACTAAAACTTTTATTTGTCTCTGTGGCGCCGCGACAACGTTTGCAATGATAAAAATTTAATTCCTTTTATGTCCCTTATTATGTTTTGAACCTTTTGCTATTTACATACCTTAAAACAGTAATCAGTAAATCCAGTAAATCAAACTGCCCTTATACCCCTACCCATCCTGATCTATTGATCTATTGATGCTATTGATTCTATTGATCGACTAATTGTTCAAGTCGATATTTTGGAAAAAAGATAAGAAACAAACTTTAAAAATATTTGATTTTTTTTCCTTTAAACTATTTCAAATATATTTAAAAATACTAAAAAAAATTTGTAATTGTACCACGATTTTAAATTAATTGGAATTGAGATTCATTTTATGATCCTATATGTCATATACATTGTGTTTTGTTTGTACTCGAGGATAATTGGGTAAGACTGGCAGATATAGAACAGTAAATCGTAATAGTAATAAACTGCCTCTCATACGACTCATACCAACATGATCTATTGATCTATTGATCTATTGATTATTGATTATTGATTCAAGTCATATTTGTATAAATAAAAAACTTTTTATTTATTTTTGTTTTTTGTTTCTTTAAACATTTTTGTTTTTACTAAAAAAATTATTTTATTTTTGTTTTAATTTGCTTAAATATTTTTGTTTTACTAAAAAATTTATTCATTTTGTTTTTATAACTTTAAAAAATTTGCATTTTTACATAATTTAAAGCAGTAAATCAGTAATCAGTAAATCAACTGACCTCCATAACCCTTCTGTGATTCTATTGATCTATTGATCTAATTGATCTATTGGATCTATTGATTCCAAGGTCATTATTTTTGTATAATAAACAAAAACTTTATCTTTTTGTTTTGTTTCTTCTTTAACTTTTCGTTTTTTTTACTTTAAAAATTTATTCTTTATGTTTATTAATTAAAAAATTTGCATATTTACTACCCTAAATAAATCAGTAATCAGTAATCAAACTGCCCTCCCACCACCCTCATAGATTCTGTGATCTATTTGTCTATTGATTATTGATCTATTGATCTATTTGATTCAAGGTATATTTTGTATAACATAACACAAAAAATTTTATTTTTTTGTTTTGATTTTCCTTTAAACTTTTCGTTTTTAACTAAATAAAAAATTATTATTTTTGGCTTATTCTGTTTAAAATATTTTGGTTTAATTAAAATTTCTTTCTTTTTTATGTTTATAACTTAAAAATTTACATTTTTACATACTTAAACGTAATATAAAAACATATAAACTGTGTCTAGCTATCCCTCCAGCCCTATCATGATTTTTGATCTAATGATCTATTGATCTAATTGATTCATAGTATCATTTTTGTATAACATAAAGAAAAATAAATTCTTTGCTGTGAGTTGTTGTTGGTTTGTTGTTTGATTGTTGTTGTTGATTTGTAGT
>JABUQX010107815.1:0-5000 GCA_015478945.1 Trachelipus rathkii
AAATGTGTGCTTCGTTCAGTATCGTTGATTATAATTTTCGCATTTATCATTGAAATAACTCAGTTTTCGTGTATAGCTAATAATAATATATAATATATATATATATATATATATATATATATATATATATATATATATATATCTTCTTCTTTATATATATATATATATATATATACGATATGTATATAATAATAATAATAATAATATGTATAATAATAATAACCTTATATAATATATAATATATATATATAACTACCATATAGCATATATGTATGCTATTGACCAACCAACACTTTTTTCCCGCTTGAGCGGGGTAGTGGTACGTACAGCCTCTCTCATTCACACCTCCCCTCATCTCGCCCTCACCCACCTCCTCCACCCCACTCTATCCCTCGCCAAAACCCTACCCTCTTCCTCCCTCATCCCTCCCTCCTCCAGCATCTCCTTTATCCCATCCATCCACCTCCTTCTTGGTCTCCCTCTTCCTTCTATCCCCTCCGCCTCCCAAACTCTTCTAACCACTCTCTGTTCCCTCCATTCTCACTAAATGCCCATACCATCTTAACATTCCCTTCTCCGCTCTTTTCACCAAACCATTCTTCCAATCACACCTATCCTAATCCTCTCCTTCTACTGACCCACTAAACCGCTCTCAACCCCTTCATCTTACAACTTTTTCCTGGACCTGGCATTCAACCCCACGTTTCACACCCGTACAATACCGCTGGTACACAGATTTTCTCAAACATACTTATCTTGACTTTCTGTGATAGATCCCCCCTTTCCATATTTCTCTCAGACCACTCCAAGCTCTCATTTCCTTCACCTATTCTATGCTCTATCTCCTCCTTCATCCCTCCCCCTTTATCCATCCCTAAATATCTGAAAACCTTTACTTCTTCCAATACTACACCCCCTTCTCTAACCTCCTAACACCTCCTCCTCTACACTCTCCTCCTCCTCAAACACTAACACTTTACTCTCTGGTTATTTTAAGCCCTTTGTCACACAATTTCTCTCAAACTCCCTCACCAAATACCTCAATCCTTCCACGCTCTTCGCCACTAGGACCGTATCATCACAACAGTATCATGTTCACTTTCCTTCTATCATTCCCATTCATCAATTCCACCTCCTCCTCACCATTCCTCTGCAAACACTCTCCATAAACAGATTGAATAGCCACGGCGACATCACACCCCTGCCTCAATCCACACCCCACCCCAAACATCTCTCCCCTCCTAACGCTCTCACACACATTCTACTATTCCTATAAAAGGCCCTACTACCTACCCCCCCCCCCATTTTCCTCCAACACCCTCCATAATTCCCCCCTTCACTCTATCCTTATGCTTTCTCTAAATCTAAAAACACCCACACACTTTCCCTTTCCTCTCTATACTTTTCTCCCAAGCATCTTTAATGTAAACACTTGATCCACACCCTCTTCCTCTAAATCCTCCTTGTTCTTCCCCATTCTCCCCTCCGTTAAACCTCCCACTCTCAATCAGTATTCTTCCGTACACTTTCCCTACCACACTCAAAAGACATATACCTCTATAATTTCCACATTCCATCCTATCCCCTTTCCCCTTATACAGGGGCACACCAAACAACCATCCTCCCAATCCTGTGGTACCTCACCACTCCTCCAACATATATTATATAATCTATACAGCCATTCCTCCACCCCTCTACCTCCCTTCTGCAACATTTCCATTCTCACACCATCCAGACCTGCGGACTTCCCTTTTTTCCTTTATTCACAGCCCTAATAATTTCCTCCATTATTTCATCCTCCCCTCCCTCCCACTTCATTTCCCATCCTCACCTCTTGCATTTCTTCCTCCCCTACCCCACCCCCTTCATTCAATAGTCCACTAAAGTACTCCCCCCACCTCTTCCTCACCCTATCCTCTCCTCCTATCCACTCCCCATCTCCTCCCTTAATCCTCTCCCCCAACCCCTCCTTCTTCTTCCTTTTTTTATTAACTTCTTTCCAAAACATCTTACTCCCCGATTCAAAATTTTCCGTCACTCTTCTACACCATTCCCCTTTTGCTCTTCTCTTCGCCTCTCCACCGCCCTCTTTGCTTCCTCTCTAACCCTTCTATATTCCTCATACTTCCCAACCATTTCACATAGGCCTCCTTTTTCCTTTTCACCACCAACTCTTTTACCTCCTCACTCCACCATTCCCTCCCTTTCCTTCTTCTTGCACCCACCCTTTTTACTCCACATACCTTTCTAGCCTCTTCATACTGCCTCTCTAAATCACTGCAACACCCCACCACCGCCCCAATTCCCGTCCCTCTCACGTTTCTCCACCTGTCCTCCATACCTCTCCTAAACTCCCTCCCACACACTATCTCCTCCAATTTTTCCACCTTTATCACTTCCACTCTCCTCTTTTCTCCCCTCTCCCTAACCATCACCTCTCCTCCCACCCTTATCCTGGCAAGCACCAAATAGTGATCCGATATCCCCGCCCCTCTAAATACATTTACATCTAATAATCTATCTCTATCCTTCCCATTTACACACACATAATCTAGTAACGCCTTCCCCCCCGTTATCTCACTCTTCCATGTATACTTATGATTCTCACTTTTTTTTAAACCACGTATTCCCCACTATCATTCTTCTTTCGACACACAACTCTATCAGACTTTCTCCATTAGCATTCCTCTCCCCTACCCCAAAAGGTCCTATTATTCTTCCCCCCCCCTCCCCCCCCTGCATTCAAATCTCCCAATAGACAAATTTTTTCATTTACCCCAAAACTTTCCCAACACTCATTCAGCTCCTCCCAAAATCTTTCTCTCTCCTCCTCCCTCGCTCCATTCACTGGTGCGTACGCACATACAAAAACCCACATTTCCCCCCCGAATTTCACTTTTACCCACATAATCCTAGAACTCACCTGGTTACACAGTCTCACCTTATACCTCTTTCCTCATAACTATTCCCACCCCTTCCCTCGCCCTCACTCTCTCGTTCACATACCCTTGTATTCTCCAAAATTCATCTCCCTCTTTCCTTTCAACTTAGTTTCCTGTTGTCCTAGCATCAACCTTTTTTTCCATCAAACATCAACCTACTTCACTCCTCTTCTCCTCGTTTACCCCTCTCACATTCATACACCCCACCCTGATTACCACTCTCCTCCCCATCTTCCCTATTTCTATAGATAACTCACTCAGGCTGTACGCTTTATGGGAACCCCCACCCTTGGTAATTCCCAACACCAAGGGCTACCACCCCGCTCACCAACCCACAATATCAACAACAAAATACGTTAAAATAATATAAGACACAATAAAAGGTTAATTACTTAAAAACTCCCCAAAATCACTTCCAATATAAAAAGGTTAAAATGACAATATACAGTAAAAATATAAAAGGTTATGACCTACACTATCAATTTATATTTCTTCCCACCCCCCTTCCCCCTCCTCCTCCCCCCTACTCCCTCCCTTTTCTTTCCTCTTTAAAATTTACACACGTTAAAAATTTTATCCATTAAAAAAAAAAAAACTTTATTTAATCTTTAAAATTCTTTAAAATCTCCTATATTTACAAATATATAAAAGTCGCTTATACTTATTTTAAATATAAAAAGATATATATTCTTAAACGAACTTTTAAACTTTACACTTCTTAAATGTACGTTAATTCCTACTATATAAGTTTTATTTAAATTTTGGTTTTTTAGTAAGAAAAGTGAGTTAAGACATATAGGTTTCAAAACGTAAAAATAAATACGCACAAGTTTGCACCTTAAATTTTTGCTTTACGCATATAAAGAATGAACAAGAGAATAACTAAGCTAAACAGGAAACGTTTCACTCTTGCCTTTTTTTTATTTTATACCAGTACTTTATATGGTGTTTATAAAGTATATAGTACAAAGCATGCACATAGATATTTTATTTCCCAAATATATCAAGAGACACGTCAAGAAAGTGAAAGACTAGTCGATTAAATAATATATATGTAATATATATAATAATAATATATGTATGTATGTAATAATAATATATATATATAATAATAATATATAATAATAATAATATGTTTATTTACATATAATAATAATATAATATGTAATATATAATAATAATAATATATATATATATATATCAATATATATATCAATAATATATAGATAATAATATATATATATATATATGTATATGTATGTATATATTAATAATATATTATAATAATATATAAACTTCTTCTATATATGTAACTAATAATAATATGTATGAATAATAATAATAATATATAATAATATAATAATAATAATATCTAATAATATTAATAATAATAATAATATATAATAATATATATATATGTGTATGTACATAATAATAATAATAATAATATATATATATATATATATATATAATAATATATATAATATGTATAAATCTATAATATGAAGTAAAGAGAAGAATCGGAAAATTAGAAACAATATAATGAAACTAATGATAATAAAACCATATATATATATATATATATATATAATAATAATAATATAATAATAATAATAATAATAATAATATATATCTTATATATATATATATATATAATAATAATAATAATAATAGGATTTATCAGTCTGTAAAAGCATTAGAAAATTAAAAAGATCAAGAGACTGGTTTTTAGAAGCCAGAGGCGTTTTATTATATTCTGTAATAACAAAACTTATCTTTTTATAAAACATTCAGAGAAAGTAATAAAGCATAAAAAGGATAGTTTTTAACATTTTTCTTTGTAAATTTTCATCTTACAATTTAAATCCACTAAAGTTATATATAATTATAATATATATATATGTAATATATATAATATATATGTATATATGTATATATACAATTTAAATATAGTTATATATATATATATATATATATATTTTATATATATTAGCGTGGCCCGCCACATGTACATATAGGGCAAAAAATAAATTTTGAAAAAAACTCTGGAATACCCCT
>JABUQX010107816.1:0-23712 GCA_015478945.1 Trachelipus rathkii
ATATATTATTATTTATATATTTATACTATATTTTTTTAATATATATATATCTACTATATAAATTTTTCCTTCCGATATATATTTATTATTATCTATTATATATATATTTTTATTTATATATTACTATATTATTATATATTATTTTTCATTTTTATTATATATATAATATTATTATTAATAATATAACTATATATTATATTATTATATTTAACTTTTATTATTATGATGAGAGAGAGAGAGAGAGGAGGAGTTGAGAAAGTAACTAGTAGTAGAGGATGCAAACGAGTAGTAAAAATGGGTGCTATGGAGTCGTCTCCGTCTGATATTATTATTTCTCATTAACTTATCATATATATATTCTATATCTCATTTTAATTATTATTATTACTATTCTAATATTTTATTCTTTATTTCTATATTTATTTTATTATATTTTATATATTATTATTTAATATTATATATTATATTTTATTATTATACTATATATATATTCATTGTGTTCTTATTGATGTTTGAACTTCGGTTTGCTTTATAATTCTCGTCGCTTTCGTCTTCCTAAGTTAATTATAGTAGACTAAATCAAGATATAATTATTTCTGTAAATTTCTCTAAGTTTTTAAGCTAATAATCTAACTGCAATTACGTATTGAAATTTATAATAAGGTATCGAAATCAACTTGAGTGACACATGAAATTTAATTTTCCTTGACTCTAAACTTAAACATGTAATGTCATGTATAATCTTATTTGTTAGCGTATAATTAATAACACTTCGTGTGGAATTGATTCATTTTGTTTCGTGTGTTTTTTATTTTTTATTTTTGGGAAGTGTATTATTTAGAAAATATAAAATGTTAAAGGTAATTGATGATAATTAGGTTTCCTTTTATCCTGTAGGTTTTTTTTCTTATTTATAAATAGTATTTTTTATTTTTGAATTTATATTTATTTATTTTTTTATGTGAAGAGTGATTGCTATTAAATTATGCTATTTATTGCTATATAATTGTGGAATTATTTTTTTTTTTTTTTTTTTATGTGTAGGTTTAGTGTATCTTTTATAATGTCCATTTTGTACGCTTGGACTCCAGTTACACTGTATAATTCTGTTTAATATATAATTTTATATTATATATAATATATATTACTATCATACTAATCTATTATATATCTTATTATATATATTTATTATAATCTATTATATATTATATATCTTATATATGTTAATTTATATCTATTACTTTTTATATATCTTATACTTATATATATATATAGTACTATCTATATTCAGATTTTATACTTATTATTTATATTTATATTTCTTCTATATATTATTAATTTTTATATTATATATTTAATATATATTTATATATTATTTATATTACATAATACATATTATATTTTATATATATATTCTTATTATACTTATATTAATTAATATTATTATTATAATTATCTATTTTTATGAGTGACGGCCGCGTAGGCGGCGTGGCGAGGGCCTATTCTTATTATTTTTGAGTATGGCTCATTATGTACTATTTTATTATTATTACCTTCTTTTGATTTATTACTGTTATGTACTCATTTTGTTTTTATATTATATATATATATATATATATATATATATATACTATCTATATTATATTTTTTTCTATTATTTTTATTTCTCTATATATATATTATCTATTTATACATCATATATATGTATCTATTTATATATATCGTTTATTTTTCAATATTATCTATTTATATATATAAATTATATATTCTAATTTCATTTTTTAATATATATCTATTATTATTTATATTATTATTATTATTATCTATTTACTTATATATATATATTTATCTTATAATATTCTATATTATATTATATTATGTATTTACATTATATTTATATTATATATTTACTTATATAATATATATCTATTATACTATATTATATTATATTTCTCTTTTTATATTATACCTTATATATATATAATATATTTCCTTATATTATATTATTATTATTAATCTATATATTATATAATATATCTTATTGTTTGTCTATATATATCTATTTTTATATTATTTATTTATTATTATTATATTATATTATATAATATATTTCTAGTATATTTATTATATTTTATTAGTGTTTCCTGCTTCCTCTCTCCAAGAAGAAAAACGGGCGATCCGAAAGTCATTTGTGACACCACAACATGCCAAATCCCCAGTAAATCTTTGTCAGAAGAGAGTATCGAAGTTTACTGTTCTCTGATGTTTCTTCAAGTCCTAGCATAATTTTTATAAGTAACACAAATGGGACTAGCCATCACTTCTGATTCTGGTCGGTCATAACAATGTTTGTACTGTGGTGAGCATATTTGAGTTGGATTGATAGGCACAGCTGGATGTTACTTCGCAGAGTTGTTTCAGATAGCCCTTGTTAACGGGGTTATATTTGAGTGTTTGATATTGTGTTTGTTAATTTATAAATAGTATGAGAGGTCTTGTATCTATTATACTTTTATCATTAGGGTGGCTCATATATAGATTATACTTATTATATCCTTAGCTATCTCTATAATATAATTATATATATACTATATATATTATCTATATATTATATATAATCTATATTATATATATATAGTATATAGTATATATATAATATATATTATATATAATATCACGGTTTATTTTCGGAGTGGTGTATAGTAGTTTATTTCTGATTTCGAGCCTATTAGTGGGTAATTTCCTTTCCTCGTCGTCCTACTTCTAGCCTAGTATGTATGAACTAGCGTATATTCTACATTTTGCTTTTTATTATAGTACTTATTGTATCTTTCCTATATCCTACTAGATTATACTTTATTTTTACCTATTATTTCTGATATATTTCTTCTCCTTCTTTCGGTCTTTTTCTTCCGTTTATTAGTATATTATTAATATATATAATATATATTATATATATATATATATATATATATATAATATATATAATATATAGATAATTATATATATATATATATATATAATATATATATAACACTATATATATAGTTAATAACTATATTATATATATATATATATATACTAAATATATATAATAATATATATATATATAATATACTATAGTATATTGTTAATGTATTGTAATACTGCATTATGTTTATATCTATATATATATATATATACTTATTATATATATATATATATATATATATATATATGATATATATAATATCATATATATATATATATATATGTAGCATGTACTGTATATAAATACTATATATATAATATATATATATATACTATTATATATATATATATATATATATATATATATATATATAATCATAATAGTAGTGTTTTGAATTAAAAACAACTCGGTTTTTTTTCTAAAATTGTTGTATTTATTATTGGAAAGAGAGATGCATTAATTGTTAATGTTCAAACAATGATTTTCATTTCTTCTTCACATTCAACTAATTTGAGAAAACTTTTTGAAATTTTTGAGTAGGATATAAATAAATTTGTTCTATATTCTGCTATTTTATAGCTAGTATTGCTTTTGTTATATATATTATATATACTATATATATATAATATATATATATATATAATATATATATTATTATAAATATATATATATATATATATATACATATATATATAAATATATATATATATACTATGTATACTTTATATATATTATATGTTTATATATATTATATATATATATATATATATATATATATATATATATAATATAGTTATATATATATATAATATATATATATATATAATATATATATATATTATATAGTATATATATATAGTATATGGACGTTGCATATGATCTTTCTAAGTGCAAATTTTTGTGGGAAATAGAAGAAAGTTTTCAATGGACAGGGAAAACAAAAATTTACATGTTACTGCATAGAAAAAGTGTCCATGGATTTTAATAATATTTAGTAAGGTTAGTTATGTTAAGTAAGTAAGTAAGTAACGTAAGTAAGTAAGTAAGTAAGTTAAGTAAAGTAAGTAAGTAAGTAGTAAGTAAGTAAGTAAGTAAGTAAGTAAGTAAGTAAGAAGTAAGTAAGTAAGGTTATTTTAGTTGGGTTAGGTATTATAGATTTAAACGTATTACTTGGCAAATCTTTATGCTTGTTGGTTAAAAAAAAACTGGCAACTTAATCTTTATGCTTACAGTTAAAAAAGAACTATTTTCTAAACTGGAAACTAACAAAATTTTAGTAATATACCCTTATTTCGCGAAAGATCGTACTGTATTATATATATATATATCTATAATTATATATATATATATTATATTACTATATTATATATATATATTATATATATATATATTATATATATATAATATATATATTAATATATATATAATATATATATATATATATATATATAATTAATAATACATATATATATCTTATATAATATATATATATATATATATATATATATATATACTATATATATATAATATATATACGTATAATATTTATATATAATATATTATATATATATATATAATATAACAGGTCTTTTATTATGAAATCAATTTCGCACTGCATCGCAAAAGTTGTTTATCACTGAGTCGCAAAATTTGAAAAACGAATCTACTTCTACTTGTTTCGTCGCAACATAGAAATCATTTTCTTTGTTGTGTGTTGTTTGCATGGTGACCTAATTTAAATATTGAAATTGTTAATTGAAATTTTTTTTTTTGTTAAACTATGTATTTGAAAAGAAAATAAGAATATATATATTATATATACTATATATATACTACTATATATATATATATACATATATATATACTATATATATTATATATATATATATATATAATATATATATATATTTGTATATATATAGCATTTCTATATATGGGTTTTCGTGCATAAACCGCACAATTATTTGTATAAATCACATGACCCTAAGTGGGAGTTGAGTCTTAACGCCTTAAGAGGAAAACGCAAGAAGTGACCTCATCTGGTCAAGAGGTAACACTCTTGGGTTTCCATCTTAAGGGTAAGGGTTGAATAATTCTATAGGGTTTTATATATTCCTTATATATTTATGTATGATATATATATATGTATAATTATATAATATATATATATATATATATATTATAATAATATATATATATTATATATATATAATATATACCGTATATATATATAATATATATATAATATATATATATAATATATAATATATAATATATATATATATATATATATATATATATATATATATATATATATATATAAATATATATATATTAATATATATATAATATAATATATATAATATATATTATATATACTATATATATATATATATATATAATATATATAATATATCTATATATATATATATATAATAAATATAGTATAATGTATATATATATATATATATATCTATATAATATATATATTATATATTATATATATATATTATATACTATATATATATTAGTATATATATGATATAGTATATCATATATATATAGTATATATATAGTATATATATATAATATATCTTATATATATATATATATTATATATAATATATATATATATATACTATCTATATATATATATGTAAATTATATATTATATATATATATATATATAGATATATAGTTATAATATAATATATATATATATATTCTATATATAATTATATATATAATATTATATATATATATATATATATACTATATAATATTTGTAATATATTGTTTCTCAGTTGCACTTTGATATCATTTTAATCTAGTAATCTTAGCGAGTTTTGGCGTCGCCAAACACCCATCATCAGCTATAAATAAGAATTAAAACTGACATAAAATATTATTCTAATTAAATCGTTAAATAATCATAATAATAATACAATAATAATGAATAATAATAATATCAATAATCATAATATATATATACAATAACATAAAATAACAATAACAATCACAATTAACATAACAATAATAATAATAATAATAATAATAATATAATAATAATAATAATATAATCATGAATCTGAATCATAATCATTAAATCATAATCATAAATCAAATCATAATCATTATCTATAACATAATCATACATCATAAATCTATAATCATAATAATTATAATAATTATAAATAATTATAATAATTATAAAAAATTATAATAATTATAACATTAATTATAATAATTTTAATTTTTCAAATTCATTTTAGATAATTTTAATATTAATATATAATTATAATAATTATTATAATTATAATAATTATTAATATATTATAATAAATTAAATATATTATAAATAATTATAATAGATTAATAATAATTATAATGAATTATAATAATTATAATATTAGTATCGAATTATAATTAATGATTAATTAATTAAATAGAATTATTGGAACGAAAATACTAATAATGTAATACAATTTTTCATTTATATATTAATTCTAATTATTGATAATTATTTTATACTATTTTAAAATTTTTATATTATAATAATGATACGAATATAATCAATTTATAATAATTGTAAGTAATTATAATAATTTATAATAATTATAATAATTAAAATAATAAATTATAATGATTATAATAATTATAATATTTAATAATTATTAGAAATTAGATAATTATATCAATATAATAATTAATAATAATTATAATAATTATTATAATTTTTAATAAATATTCCAATTTTTAATAAACATTATAATTATTTACTAATGTCTTATAATTATAGAATAATTATTATAATTTTTTAATTATATAATTAATAAATTATTATAATTTAATAATTATCAATAAAAATTAATAATTAATACTAATTATAATAATTATAATATTATAATAATTAATAATAATTATAATAAAGAGCATAATTATATAATTAATATTATTAATAATTAATTATAATTATTATAATAATATAATAATTTAATTATTATAACTATTATAATTATTAATAAATTATTATAATTAGATATTATTATAATTTATTAATAATTATTATAATTATTATAATAATTATAATTATTATAATAATTATAATAATTATAATAATTATATATTATAATAATTATAATATTTTTATAATAATTATAATAATATAATAATTATAATAATTATAATATTATAATAATTTATAATACATTATAAATAAATATAGAAAAAATTATAAAAAATTATACAAAAAATTTATAAAAAATTATATAAAAAATTATAAAAAAATTATAAAAAAATCATAAAAAAGTATAATAAAATTATAATAAAATTATAATAAAATTATATATAAAATTATAATAAAATTAATCTTATAAAAATTATAATAAATTATAATCAATATTATACATAATATTAATAATAATATTCATAATATATGGTAGATAATATTATAATAATATTATATGTAATATTATAATAACTATTATAATAATATTAAGAAAATAATATTATAATAATATTATAATACATATTTATAATATTATAATAATATATAATAATATTATAATAATATTAATAATATTGATAAATAATATTATACATAATATTATAATAATATTATAATTATTATAATTAATTATAATTATTAATTTATTATTATTATTATTATTATTATTATTATTATTAATTATTATTATATTATTATTATTCATTATTAATAATTATTATAAATTATTATAATATTATTTAATTATTATAATTATTATAATTATTATTATTATTATTATTATTATTATTATTATTATTATTATTATTATTATTATTATTATTATTATTATTATTATTATTATTTATTGATTCTTAATATTATCATTATTATAATATTATAAACTCATTATTATAATTATTATATATTATTATAATTTATTTATTATAATTAATTATATATTTATGAATTATTATAAATTATTTATAAATATTGTTATTAATTATTATAAATTATAATTATAATTATAATTATTAAATTATAATCTATAATTATAATTATAATTATAATTATAATTATAATTATAATTATAATTATAATTATAATTATAATTATAATTATAATTATAATTATAATAAAATTGAAAATTGAAAAACCAAAAATTAAAATTATTCCTAAATATAGCTAAAACAATAAACTGTATAATATTACCTGCTTTATTGACAGTCTCAAGAAGAATGTTAAATGACAATGAAATTGCAAATATATGCAAAATTCTCAGACAGTTAGTTTGGTTGTATAATTAAGTATTAGGGCATTTTTAAAGCAAGAAAGTACAGAAGAATACTTAATATAATGAATGTCAAAAAAATAAATAATTAAACAATCATAGTAATAATAATTTGAACGAGAATTATAAAAGGAAATAAAAATAAAAATAACTCTTTCATAAACTTATCACCAAATTTTTAGATAATTTTTTTCGACCCAAGCAAGTAACGACAGATTCATCAAAACAAAAGTTTATTTAAAAATTCAATATTTTGGGCCCAATACTTCAAAACTCGTTAAAAGCCTTGAATTATCAGTTACCAAAAACTTTTCCATATTCTAAATTTATTTTAATACCGATTTTTCAGAATGAAGGATATTTTACCAATTTGTTTGAGATCCTCGGTTGTCTACTCATATTCTTATGCAGATTGCCAAGTCCGTTATGTAGGCCTGACAGGCCTGCAACTACAACTGAGATTTTCTGAGCAACTAGGTCTTTCATTTAGAACTAACTTATCATTGACTTCTCCTGAGAATTCGGCTATCAGGACCCATTCAATAGAAAACATGTTACCTAGTTAACATCATATTGACAAATATTATCCCCAGCATCCCGATTTGCTTGAGTGGGGTGGTGCTTGAGAGAGAGAGAGAGAAAGAAAGAGAGAGAGAGAGAGAGAGAGAGAGAGAAGAGAGAGAGAGAGAGAGAGAGAGAAGAGAGAGAGAGAGAGAGAGAGAGAGAAGAGAGAGAGAGAGAGAGAGAGAGAGAGAAAGAGAAAGAGAAAAGAGAAAGAGAAAGAGAAAGAGAAAGAGAAAGAGAAAGAGAAAGAGAAAGAGAAAGAGAAAGAAGAAAGAGAGAAAGAGAGAAAGAGAGAGAGAGAAAGAAGAAAGACCTTTTTTGTTCTTATAAGGAAAATTTTGATTGTTGAAAGAGAAAAATGAGAATCTTGAACTTATTATATAGAACAAGTGATAAAGGAGAAAAATAACATATATATGAGAAAAAAGGATAAAGAGATATTGAAAAAATTAGATAAAGTGTAAAAAGATGAAAGAGAAAAGTAGAACCAGAGACACCACCTCAGAGGAGAAAAGAGAAAAAGGGAAGAGAGAGAAAAAGAGAAAAAGAGAAAAAGAGAAAAAGAGAAAAAGAGAAAGAGAGAAATAGAGAAAAAAAGAGAGAAAAAAAGAGAGAAAAAAAGAGAGAAAAAAGAGAGAAAAAAAGAGAGAAAAAAAGAGAGAAAAAAAAGAGAGAAAAAAAGAGAGAAAAAAGAGAGAAGAAAAAGAGAGAAAACAAGAGAGAAAAAGGAGAGAGAAAACAGAGAGAGAACAGAGAGAAAAAAAGAGAGAAAAAAAGAAAAGGAAAAGATCAAGAAAAAAGAGAAAGAAAAGAAAGAAAAGAAAAAGCAGAAAGAAACAAAGAGAAAAAAAAGAGAAAAAAAGAGAAAAAAAAAGAGAAAGAAAAAGAGAAAGAAAAAGAAAAGGAGAGGAGAGAGAGAGAGAGAGAAGAGAGAGAGAGAGAGACGAGAGAGAGAGAGAGAGAGAGAGAGAGAGAGAGAGAGTCTCTCTTTCTCTCATTGTGCTTTGAGGCTTACATGTCCAAAATACCAAACCAGAAACTCAACTTGGAAAACAGGTCTTCAACTTAGGCAGCCTTTGACCCGTCGCAGTGCCCGTGCCCTTTCGTCTTTTGCGCCCTCCGGGGTTTGTGCCCGTGGTAGTTTCTTGTTTTTTCTGTGCTTGTTTTCTCGCTGCGATTTTTTTTCGGTTTTCGGGTGTTTCTGTCGATTTGTTCCTTCTTGCTTTTGCTTTGACGCGTCTGTGGCCACTTTTTGTGTTAGACACCGGTTTGGGGTTTCTTTCCTGTTCTTGCTTCTTCCAGTTTGTCTTCTGTTCTTTGGTATCCGCAGAGGGCTGGCGTTTGCCTGGTGTTCAGCTTTTTTGTTGCCGCTATCTGCTTTCTTGTCTGATGGAGCCTGGGTGGAGGTCTGCTTCTGCCTTGTTTACGGCGTTTACCTTTTGCTGCGGTTCCTTGAGCGGCGCCGGCTCTTGTTCGTTTCTCGCAGTTTTCCTTCTTCTGTATGGTTTTGAAAGTTTTCCTTTTCTTTCATTTTTCCGGTTTCCTCTGTTGCTTCTTTTTCTTTGGTCTATTTCCCCCGGTGTCCCGTGCCTTCAGCTGAGGCTAGTTTGCGACGTTTCTTTTGCGTTCTTCTTTTTCTTCCCCTGGTGTTCCCTGGACACTTTCATTTTTCCTCATCCTAGGCCTGTGTCCTCGATGGTTCTTTGTTCTAATCCTGGTAAACAGCGTTGTGTGCGGAGTTTTTTTTTGGCCTGGGCAAGTTCCTTCCATTTTCAACCTGTTCCTCTTTTTGTCGCAGTTTCGTTTTCATGCTTTTTTTGGGAACGGCGTGTTTGCGGCATCAATTTTATCTTATTTTTTTTAAATAGGCTTTTATCAAAGCTTCGAATACCATTTCGACAGATGGTTGTGTCGCACGTCGGTATTAATTTTATCATTTTTTTTCAATGCATTTAGCTTCAATATATCGACAAATGGAATGTGTCATGCGGTATGGATTTTATTTAATAGTATTTTCGTTTCACATAGTTGAAAATGGAATGTGGCAGCGTTTGTATATTTCTGTATTTTCATTAAATCTAATGTGTATATTAATGGATGTGTCCACGTTGGTATGATTTTTATTTTCAATAGCATTTTTTTGGTAACTAGAAGATAAAAATTTGCCTGAAAAAAATTCTAAAATAAAGGAAAAAAAATTAATACTATCTAAAAAAAAGAAAATAATAAGTACTTTTATTGCAACAAGAATAAGAGTTTTAACATACAGAGAATATTTAGAGATATAAACAAGTGAATATTTAGAATGAAAAACAAGAAAACCTTAATATTCTCAATATGGTTGCTCTTTGGGAAGTTGCATAGTATCGCTGAAGTCTTGTTAAACTTCCTGCCAAACGTATAATTATTTATGCCAACCTGTTTATTACATTAGTGTAATCTGCCTTACCGAAACATCTGACGAGTGAGGTGATTTGTCGCTCACTTACAGCTTTCTTAATAGTGTCATACGAAGGGTGGTAAATAGCTACGAAATACATGTTTTTAGATAAATTAAATCAGGTGACCAAAATAGTTTAAATCTCTCAAATATAACCGTATTCTTCAATCTAAAGGTAAGGATAATTTATTCCCTTTTTAGTGCTATATAGTTGGTAATCCTAAGGTTTTTTCGAATGTTCTACGACCTTATCTTTTATTACGTTATATTGCTGAAAATTTCTTCATTTTCTTTTTCGTTCTTTTGTTCTCTCCGCCCTGTATTTCAACGGATCACTTTAACATCTTATTTATCAATTTCTCACTTCGATATTGGTAGATTTTTTGTCATTTTAATTTACTTTGGGTTATTGCGGTAATACTTTTGAATTATACTGTGAACCTTTGCGGGCATCTATCGAATTTTAAAGAATTATGTTACATTTTAAATTTTATTTTTAAATATATTTTTGCGTACTTCTTTTAAAGGGTTTCTCTTCTTTATTTCTCATTTGATCCTTTAAAAATTTCTGCGCATATTTCTCAAAATTTTCACTGTATGGTCAGGAGACGATACTGTCGTTTATGGCAAATGAATGTGTCTCTTGTCCTTAGTGAGGAGTTGAAAACATGTTCCAGCGTTTATGTTCGCGTCGATCAGATTCAGATGACCTTTGAGGCTACTCAAATCAGGTCCATTCTTGGGTTTGACAATTCTATCAATGTTTTCATATTCAAACATTCTGAATTTTGCATTGTCCGCGTTTTCTCTTTCTTTGTTTTCACACGTAAGTTCTTATTTCTTTCCTTCTGTTATATAGCCTTTTCCCCAATAGATTGTTCCTTTGCATAAGGTTACTTCTATCTTGAAGTTTAAAACGAAACAGTCAATTTTTATACCATTATGTTCTTAGGTCTGCTGTTCACTTACTCCGCATTTAAAATGGGGACTATCATAAAGTGTGGCTGAAGTTTTGCTAAACATTCCTGCCAAACGTATAATAATTTCTGCCAGACTATTCCTGAATGAGGAGTTTTGACGCGCGCATCACGCATTCACTAAAGAGTCAAACGAAGCGCGATAAAGCAACTAAGAAATAAATGTTTTTAAACACGTTAACTCAGGTGACCAATTAAATAGTTTAAATCTCTCAAGTATAGTCGTATTAGTTCAATTCCAAGGTAAGGCTCATTTATTCCCTTTTTTTTTATAGCCATATTCCTAACTCAACTCTCGATGACAAAATGCAATCTCTATACTTATTAGTAAAAGGAGGAAAAACGAGGTTATTTCAAGATCAGAATCTGCGAGTAACTGAAATTTTAGAAAACGTACCAAACCCTAATTAATTGGTACGTTTTAGCTAAATACAAACTCATTTTAAATAGATTTATTGTGCAATATATCCGCAATAACGAATGCCAACACTAATAGTGACTAGAGATAATTCCTTAAAAGAGATAAGTACAACAAATAACCAAATCTTTTTAAACAATAAAAGATAAAAAACAAAAAACTATTATCTTTGTTAATTTTTTTATTATAATGGCAACCATATTGCATATTAAGGGGTTATATATCATATTTAAGCTAATGAATAGTATTGTTTCCCAGGATTATAACTTATCTTTAATTTTTTATTAATTGTGTTTCTGTATATATATTTCTACTGCCTCTTTCATTAATATATATATCATAAAAAATAAAATCATAAATGTACTCGAAAAAATTGGATTGACAGCAAATATGCTTATAGAATAATCTTCTAGCACCTACTATACTAACAATATCTTTACCTTTTAATGTACTACAACCAATTATCTATTACCTTGAGCATCAACTATACCTATACTATAATACTTATATACTCAGTAGTATAATATTATATTATATTATATTATTATATACATCTATATATATATTCTATATATATTAATATATTATATTATAGTAAGAGTATATATAGTAGTAGACTAACTCAATATATATCACTTACCCGTAGTATGATATATAATATTATATATATATATATAAATATTATATTCATTAATATACTCTAACATATATATATATATATAATAATATATAATTAAATATTAATAATATATATACTTAGAGTATATGTTAGTAGTTTATTTAAACTACTACCTGTATTTTATTTATTTATATATATATTAATTATAAACTATATTAATATATACTTATTTAGTATATATATAATTAAATATTATTTACTATACTATATATATAACCAGTATATAATAATATATATGCTAAACCTGTATAGTATAGTTATGATAGTTTAGGTAAAGTATAGCTTATATTATTACATGATTTCTTTAATCTTTAATTAACAAAATATATTATAAATATAACTGAAAATGTTATAATAGTTATATAATATATTAATCAATATAATTAAATATTTATTGAAAATTAGATTCATAAAAAATAAATTTTTTTTTGATAACAACTAATTTAAAAGAAATTAATTCTACTCTAGAGGTTACGAATATATTGCTATAATAATTAATATAATATTCTATATATCATACCTAACTAATAAACACAGGATATAATTAACTAATTCCCTTTATCCATTTCAAAATAACTCCCTCACTAATATAATCATATAGGTTATATAGAAAATAAGGCGCATTAGAGTAACTAATACAAATATATATATAGTTGATAATACAAACTAAATACATATATTTAATAATAGAAAGGTCAATATTTTTATATAAATTATATCTATATAAATGTTTAAATTAGGTAGTTATCAAATGGAATTATTAGCGGATTTAATGGAGAACATTTTTATTCTCGCCTATCTGATGACACACTTGATCACTAATTTTGAAAGTATTCTCATTTCATAATAATAATAATAGATATTATAATAAAAAACCTACGAGGACAGTATATATATAATATGTTAATTAAATAATAACTCTAACCTTGGTATTTATATACCAGAAAGAATTTTTCTTAATAAATTAAAGCAAAAGCTTTAAAAAAATAATAATAAGACCAAACAGTTAATTACTTATATATTACCTTATGCCATCAGTAGTAGTCATACACTTTTGATATTCTCTTTTCTGGTTATTTACTATCCGATACATTAGTAAAACACTTTTTTTTTATTATTTAATTGGACGGGTAATGTACTTTTTTGCTTGTCTATGAAATTGGAATTATATTCTGATTAATAATAACTAGATAATTAATTAGGACTGAGTTCAATGATTTCCTCCTTTTTGTCAAACGTAAGTTAAGGATACAAGCTTTATAGAAAAAAGATTTTTAATTAATTAATTATAATATATATTAATATAATATAATATTAATATATATATATAATAAGTGAATAATAAATTATATATATATATGATTAATATATATGGATATATATATATATATATATATATATATAATTATTAGTATCAAAATTTAAATAAAGAAAATTTTTTTTTTATTTTTTAAATAAAGTTTTTTTATATTATATTCGTTATTTCCATTACAATGAAACTACTCTATTATAGTATAATTATATATCTTAATATTAAATTATCCTACTCATTCACCTACTATACTCCATCATCACTATAGTTTGAAAAACTTCAATTACCTTTTATAAGTATTATATATAATTATTACTTATATTTATAATTAAGTATATGAGTATATATGTATATATTATATTATATTATATTAATTATATAATGAAGATAATTAATTAATATATGTATATATATATTAATATATTATAATATATATAAATATATATATATATATATAGTATATAATATAAAAATAATTACATAGACTTAATATATAGTTAATGATATATAATATATATATTAGGTGATGTGCTCCGATATATTCGTAAATGATATTTACGGTTATTTATCTATACCCTATCCTACCTCACTATAAAGCTGGCCTTATAAGATTCGGACCAAATAATAGCCGGAATATTATTCGGATATTATTCGAAGAAAAGCGGATACTATTCGGGCCGAATATTGGCTTTATAAACAATAAATTTAGAAAAAAATCTAAATGAATTGAATTATTAATTCAAATTTTAATAATGAAAATTATAGTAATAAATCAAGTATTTTCCAAATCAATAAAATTACTGTTATGACCACTGATATGAGAAATGTACCATATAATAATTTAATTGGCGAATCTTTGTACTCATTTGTTACAGTATATACTTATTATAAGGGCACATTTCTAGCACTTATTTCAATATTTATATATATTTTAAAAATATAAGTTAATTTCATTATATAGATGATACAGGTATAACATCGTACCATAATCATTGATGTAGCTATGGGTAGGGAGAGTTCTGTGCTATCAATGATCATTTTGTTGCGCACAGTTTGGCCAATTATTAATACGATTCACTAGATTACAATTTACTTAATATGTATCATATAATAATGTTCTGTTTCATAAACGATATCTTTATTTACTGTTTAGCACAGATAGCTTCTGCTTTTTTTAATATTCATATGTATATATACCTAATTAACATACAAACTCAGGCATGCTTGCAAGCTTAAAATCATTATAATACTAAGATGCCGCTGAAATAGTAGGCTAATTAAGCATAGAAAGTTTCAATTTAATTTCAAAGTACGATTTCTTATTCAAAAGCTGCGAAAAACAGTTTATCTATATATATATGATATAATATTATGCTTAAAAGATTGTTTGAACAAAAAGTTTCCTCATAATATAGCCCATAACTATAAACTACATGCTTAGAATTGCATATCATGAAAATGTTTTAGAGGTATATATTTAGCACTTCTTCAAGAGTGTAGAATAAAAGTTTAATGTCTACCATTTAAGCTTGTATAGTCCATTTGACAATGCACACTCTCATACTATATAAAACAAGTTTAATTAACTAGTGAAGTAACTAGTCGCCCAAAGTGAACTTATCTCACCTTCCTATTTTTATAGCTAATTATATTAATAAATCTATATTATTAAATATTAAAGTTTCAATTATAATATAGTAAAATAAGCTTCATCAGTTAGGCGAATAATTACACTCGTTGATAAGATGAGCTTTATAAGGATTATATCAGTCTAGAATAAAAAGACTCATTTCTAATGATTATTTCTATCGTGATAATCTTGTGTGTAGACATATTTCTTAGAAATTCTGCGATCATTTAAATAGTTCATTAAATATTAATATCTCAAACATGGAATCAGATGAAATTACAGTATAATAATTATAGGGTCGTTTTTGAGGCATCGGATATAAGAAATTGCATAAATTAATTTTAGCTTCCACTGAACTCTATCTGTATGAATGATGATTAACGTAGATGGGGAAAGTGCAAGCTGCCAGGTATTACTATCATTCTTACTCAAAATCTTCTTCAATGCGATTTGTTTATATATAAGTAATTTGTGGCACCTATATAATCGTTAGTTACCACCTTCTCATACTCATATACTATTAAATTCATGCAAGAAAGTGGAGAGTGAAAAAGTAACGCTCCATCTCTTATACTGACGAATGTGAATTACTATTTAGCTAACCAATCTTATAAAAGCTAAATTCACTACTTATTGGTTTACTGATGAATACTGAGAATCTATCAACAATCAATGAAATAAACAAATATTAAATTAATTTAAGTTCACCTACTTTGACCAGTGAATGACAAATGAATTTTATCCATATCTCATTGGTATGAGAAATAACACTGGAAATGAGTTATTTTAAATGAATTTATGAAAAATAAAATAGCATAATATATATTATAATATATACCTTCTACAGTACTCCACTCACTAGGGGTACATCAGTCAGGATAGTTGTGAGAGGATGAAGAAGGATAATTAGTATACTTGGAAGGAGAAAAGTATGTATGGGAAACCACAAGAAAGTCAATGTGTTTATAAACACGGGAATATATTACCTGTAAATGGAGACTGTCTAATTAGTTACTGTCATTATAATCACTTCAAGTAAATGATTAATTACAAATGAGTTTAGTTATAATATCATATTAAACTATACGATAACTTTTACATTTTCATTTAATTTTATATTTTTAATTTAGTTGAATGGTTTTCTACTATTTAAATATTTAGTATATTATATGTTATGATTTATACTTTTTGATTTTATTTTTATTTTGAGAGATACTACTGGTAAATACATAGAAATATTTTTTGTTAGATTACTCGGGATATTCTAGCCAAATTTAGAATTTATTTGTAAGTACTACTTAGAATTTCTAAAAATGTAATCGTGATGTTGCAATATCACATCACATTTTTGTAGCAGATAATATTGTGTGGTAAGAACAGTACAGATTTTATTGGGATATAAATTATTTGTGATTTTTTAAGGGCCTAATTTTCCAAGGGTGTAATTCTCCAAGATTTTATTACTTAAACGATAAATTATAATTTTAATGAACGAGATATATTTTATACTGCTGGGGATATTATAATACAATTACCTTGACCTATAAATAAATATAGTTATATATACTATAAAAGAATAATATAATTATATTAATAGGATGATAGGAGAGAGAGGTTATGTAATAAATAATGAGATAGTATGTAGAACCCTACTCTAGAACTGTCGGATTGAGGATACGATACAACGTGAGGTTGAATAGAAGTGGATATATATGGAATAACGACTTTAGATCTATTACTGTATTCACTAATAAATATATATATATATATAATATATTGGATATATGAAGGGAGAGAGAAACAAATCGCAATGATATGATACATGTCTTTGATAGATATATATGTTAAACATATAATACAACTATGAATAAAGAGTAATATGGGACAACAATGAATGTAATAGAAGGAATGGGTTTGATTAATGTAAACATACCTACGATGGTAGTAACTTTTCTTCTCTCGTAGAGCGACTGACTGTGCACTAGCGATCTGGAATAATCCCTCATAAGCATCCAGCAATACGTCACGGCCGAGGAGCATATATGATGTATCCCATTGGAGGAAGACGCCCTGGATGGAACTTGTGCCATTATAATGAGGCACATGAAAAGCTGTTAAGTAATTTACTTGATTAGGACCAGACGTTACACCCTGCTCAAATCACTAACTCGAGTGGATCCTACGGTGTGGTGGTTCACACGGAAGATATCTATCTTTTTAGGTGAGTAAGGGAGAGTGCACGATGCACACTATAGGTAAAAAACTGTTCATACCGCTGACATAGTCTATACAGTTGGGGGTACATTTCCACTATGGAGAAGTTTGCACGAGAGAAGATTGTCTCAACGCAAGTTTTCATGGTAGATTGAAAGAACAAGTTAGTGGTTCGCGGCTTTCCTTTCCGCTCGGACCGGCAAATACATATCGAGATGCGCTACGCATATCGAGACTAATGAGCAAGAGTTGGTAAGATTGCCTGACCGCTTACGCCTTCGCGCCCTCCAACACACCGTTCCATCCTGTTGTAGCCAAAGGAAAGCCATCACCGGAGCCGACGTGTCCGCTTTTCGTGTGGGCCCATCCAAAAATAAACTTCAGAGCATGCGAGAAGATCACGACTGGCTCTTTTTCTTTAACTCGGGTTGGACTAACAGACGCAAGTAGAAACGTTGGAGGCAGTTCATCATATAGTTAGGCGAGAGGCAAATTCGGGCGGTTATTCTACATCATGGGTCGGAGGACCGCGCCTTTCCACAAATTGTTTATCCATTAACAAGTTTTTATGTAGTGAGAGGTAATGTATGAATTATGTTTCTCTACTGCATACTAAAGTGGTTTACTTGTACTTAGTGTATCGTAGTCACCGTGGCGTCAAGGGGTATATCACTCGATGAGGCATAATTGCTTCGTTATGAGTAAGTGGAGTACCTGTTGGACACGCCTCCACGGGCTGTAGCCACAATATTTGGCACAGGAAAGCGCGCACGGCGATACTTTTGGGTGATAACTTGCTTGAGTGCAGTAACCGAGCAATTCAACTGGTCTTGGAGACAGTATAATTCCTGTCTGCGCGCTCGAGATGGACCCATACTGTTCAACCACTCCGTGGTCACACTGGATAATTACGGAAATGCCTCTCTCGACAGAACTGTTGGCTTGATTTTGGACATGACTCTCTCTTGCATCCTCGTACCGGAGCGAGTTTACCGAGGAAGCTAGCTGGAGAATTCAGCATAGGAATACGCCTTGTTCAGACCAGGTTGTGTAACAACACAAACTTTATAAGAGCTGACATCCTTCTGAAGGATGCAATCAAACTAGGAGTGCGGCGGACACTTCACGAATGGAGGATATGTCGCTGGTCAGGCTCCAGAGGTATGAGGCGAGATGTGAGGATGCGTGACGCGGAGGTAGCACATGTCACAACTCTCCACTGCCAATAACACAAGGTTACCAATCTGAACTGTGCACAGTAGATCTCTCGGCTACGGCCAGACGCTGTTTTGAACCACGAAGGCGGAGGAAGTGGAGGAGAGGATTACGACGAAGAAGGTGGAGAAAGTAGGTGAATTAGATGTGAAAGAGGTCTACACTCCTGCTTTCACTCTGTTACGATAAAATGTTACTCTTGTGGCCATGGCTCAGCCTTAGTTCAATTTTTTAACAAGCAGACTAGGAAAGCACAGATAGCTCAACGGAGCTCAGACGACACATCCTTCGGCAAATACAACCTCTCCTACAAGACTCGCGTTCAGTTTCAGACAAACTTCAGTGGGTGTTATACAAAAAATGACGACGGACGATCCTTCATTTAACGCTCACGACCATGTATTTCAGATGGAATGATAGACATCATCTAGGTCATTGGCATCAACATCATCGTAACGTACTAAAAGCTTCCCCCAACATGCCTTCCGAATATCGTCCACGCTAGTACCCGTAGCTGCTACTTCGCTGAGGACATAATTCTTGCGCGACAGCGGCAGAGGGTCAGTCTATAACAGCCTCATAATCGCGCACCATGGAATTTAGTCAATCTCCTCGGGAATCATCGCACTACAAACTAGATCATCGATTGACAGTGCACACACGGACTGGTGCACTACTCACGCAAACATCGGAGGAGAAGTGGTATATGGGAATACATGGCCCTGCATACCCGAATTTATTCACGAGATATAATTCACTGCTAGCAAAAAGGTAGTTCATAGGGCCAAGCAATGGAACATCTTCATCACCATTCTGGCTATTTGTTGACCCAGTAGTGAAAGGATTTTTAATTTATGTGTTTGCTCCTAAATGTGTATAGACACCGAAGGAACTTTAGAAATAACTATTCGGCCGATGACGAGTGAAATAATTTCGGCAGCGCAGGATATCTCGGCCCTCTTCGGCCCGAATACTTTTTAGCCGAATATAATACGGTATTCGGTATTCGCACTTTTTCACTATTTCGGCCACATCGCGTGAATATATTAAATTGTAAAGGTAAGAGAGAATTTATATATATAGTGTAAATTAAAATTACATTAATAAAATATAAAAGGATATATAATATAAATATAGGGGTGAAAGATGGATAATTACATTTATATTAAGATATAAGAGGATTTTGTGTAGGGAAGTATATATGCAGATTGTATGAGTGTAGTTATATAGAGACTATATAATTATATATATTACTATAATCTTTGACTAGATCAGGCATGGAGTCACAGATAGAAGGCACATAGCCCGCAACTAACAGACGAACGGGAATCAAGGACAAGTCTAAGAATGAGACAGAAGACCAAGGGGATAGACCTACGAGAAGATAAGATTAGGGTCAGATATACCCAGTCGGTGGAAGTGGATCACTTAATCAATAGCGGTAGAAGAAAGCTAACTCCCCTGACCATACCTACTCATCACCTATAATATAACCATACCTACCAACTACTATACTATAAATTAGTGGGTGGACTTATATATATATAGTATATATATATATATATAATAATAGAGTAGATAGATAAGATGAATATAGTAGTAGTAGGGCAGTAAATATGAAAGGATGTATAATATATATCTCTGGATAAGATATATTAATAATAATGATATAATGCTATAATAACGGGATAAAACTTATAATATATATTTATATATATATAATATAAAGTATGTTAAGTATAAGTATAGGTTTAAAGATGCCTCAATACATTAAATGTAATATAAGTAGTATAGTATAATAGTATATATAATACCTATATCCACACTAGAATGATAAGAAATAATAGGATAAATATAAAGTATTATAATATAAGTTATGAAAGGGCTAATATAAGTCAATCGATCTTGGTTAAGACTCTAGGTTTACAGGCAATATGCATGATATCTCTTATGGTACATGTAGGCGCTACCGGTTTACACCAGCACCAATCAAATCTATCATCTATATAGAGGTTATGATGTCTCGTCGTTTCAGGACTTCTGAATCCAATCAAGGCTATCTAACGATTTTAAACTCTCTTCTGTTCAATGTACTTAGCACACGAGTAGAAAATTGTGTATGACTTAACAAATTCATTGTTAACTTGAACTGGCAGGTATAACATAACCGAGAACCTACCTATATTTGATCAATAGAACCCTTAATATAGGGTGTGTCAAAAGAGAAAACCCTGTTTGGTGGAATAGAAAGAGATATAGAGAGAAAATTAATGATAAGCGTAGATGTATTGTTATTAAAATATTCACGATATAATTATAAGGGTGTTATTAGATGATTATGAAAAAATTAATTATCAGGAAAAATTTAAAATGAATCTTACCGAATATCAATTAGAAAGGCATAAGAGGATGTCAGAAGACTAATTTCGTCATTGAAAAGTATAGTTTCTCATTAAATGTTTTGAATGGCTTTATTAATAAATTTAAAAGTACAGAATAAATGGCAATTGTTACAATATCACAATTTTTGATGGAATTTAATTATATAGTGAGAATTAGGATAGAGGATATGGTCAACAGTTCTTTCATGCTTTGATTTTGGCTTCAGTGCACTTCTTACTGAGGAAAAGCCTTAGAATAATTAGTATTAGGAGAACAGAATAGATTTACTTGTAAAAATGAAGTGAAATTTCATTTACAGAATTGTGAATCCCTTCGGGATTATTGATAAAAGTATATAACACGTTTATTAGATCATATTGACCCAGGTAAAAGCTGCAGGCCCTGAAGGTATAACTATATATTAGCAGAATTATACTGAAAGAGGGTAGTTACTCCGCATTGCAAAGGCACACCTGGGTATTTGATTTTTAAGCGATCTTATAACATTTTTTGAGGCACCAGACGACTAGAAGATTGACTGGAAAAATGGGCATTCCGTCCCTCTCGCCCTAGTTTTGTAAAAAAAAATGTAATTAGTAAAGAAAAATTTTGGGACATTGCAATCACGGCAAGTATAGCTTAAACATCTTCTGGTTGTAAAGTGTTCTGGCAAAGTTAAATGAAAGGTTACCTTAATAGAGAAATATTTTAAGCACACACGATAACAAGGTATTAGTATGACTCCAGCACAGGTTATAACAGACACAGGGTAGGTCAAGTACAGACAAACCTTTTCAGAAATTTCTAATCTGGAATACACATATTAATAGACTGTACAATCGACGCCGAGGGATCATCTCTAAAGATTTATTTGATATTGTATATTATAGACTATTTAAGTAAAGCTGTGGTTGAGTAAGGAGTTCCCAACACAATAAGGGGCTGGATGAAAAAGTTATATTAGCAATGTGGTATAAGGTGGATAGTGGTACCTATATGGTTGGTTTAAATAAAGAGTGGCGTTGCGAATAATAGAAAACAGTGATGTAAACTAAATGGGGAATGAAAATCTTCCTAGGAATAGTGAATGAGTTTTTTACTTACAGGGTCCAGAAAATTTTTGAGATAGTGCAACTTCCTAAAATATATATTAATAGATTTAGAGATGAATTGTAGACATTTACAAAACCTTCTACAGATCATCTGGAAATGAATTAGAATTAAGGTTGCAGAGGTAAGAATAGATATCCCAAAGGAGATAAATTTGGAAATCATAACTTTTGACCAGACTATAAAATCTTCGGTATATCCAGATCCACAGCAAAGAACTCGACGAAATTTACATTAGCAGAGTTCCAAAAATCAAAGAATATAGAAAGGAGATCGCCAGTAGATCGTTTTCTAATGATATACATACTGGGGATATGACATAAGAATAGAGAGTAAGATGTTTCCAAATCCTTCTCCTGTTTATGATGGATTCAAAAATTTTAGAAAGAAAAAAGGTTAACACAATAGGTTTAGTGTGGTGTCCCTTTTTATGTATAGGTTTAATTTAACCGTCTCACGCTAACATCAGAAAGGAAAGATCGATGTTAATAGAAAGATGAAAAATAGTTTATAAATTTAGGTGC
>JABUQX010107817.1:5000-7500 GCA_015478945.1 Trachelipus rathkii
GTATATATATATAAATTTATATAAATAATTATTTATATATATTATATATTATTATATATATATACTATATATATATCATATATATAAATATATTAGTATTATATAATATATATATATATATTGTTGTGATATGTATATAATGCACTGAAAATAAAATCACTATCAGAAGCGTTTCCCTGCAGACGGATGGGGTAAACTTATCCTGCTGTAGTTTACTTATTATATGTATAAAGGGCTGTGTCAACTTGTATGTTGACCAAATGTCTTTCCAATCCACATTGAGAAATCTTGGCACAACATTTCCCACCCCTCCCAAATGAAATCAAGTAAACTTCAAAGGTCTTTATTTCTACTTAGAAGAACGGTTTCCTCCCTGCAGCAGGTGGTAGAGTAGCTCGGGAGCATATGGTGCTAAGAATATCATTCATGGAAGAGGCTAAAACTTTAAAATAAACATGGCAACCTTCAACAGTAGAGTCATTACTACAGTAATATTCGTTGAATTGATAATCAAACAAGAAATGATCAAGTGAAACATCGTTGGATTGCGGAGAGTAAGGAGAAAAAAAACTGAATACAATTAACTAAGGAACGTATATTTATTAAGCAACTGATACAATGTAGAGAGGAGTAGAAAATTATTCACAATAACAGAAAAATATTTTTAAAATAACGGAGTATCAGATTGCAACTTTAAAAGTGTAATTATTACGCAATATCAACACAATTCAAGTAATCCAAACTTTTGCCCTAATTTCAAGTCAAGTAGAAGAGGAACAGGAACAGTTCTATGATATCCCTCGCCGGATAATCATCACTACAATATAGTCTTGGCGGACAGACCGAAAATCTTTATCCCCTCACTTTATTTTCGTAATTCTCGCCAAATTAGAGGATGATCGAGCAGTATATGGTAAAATCTCCATCACATTATTATCACGGCTAGAACTAATTCTAAACAATGATCTCCGTAACAACACAGAGGCATTCCGATCATGCCTAAAGTAGGCCTCGAAGTCATAGTAAATATAATGCCTCTCTCACATAGAAGAGAGTATACCATGTGTTATTTATATCAAGTACCAAACACCTCAACTCTCAGCAATAACCAAACTAATGACTATTTACCATTGCTGTATACATCGTACCTCGTATCTAAATATTACTCTCCATAAAGTGCTATCACACACACTTATGACTAAGATTACATCCCATGGCTCTTTCCATAGCCTTCTTCTAATCCCTCTATATTGAACATGGTGATTTCGCTCAAATCTGCATAGACGATTCAAAATTGAAAAGGGAGTTGGTGCTGCAGAAACTTCCCAAATCACACACTCTCACACACTCTTCCCCAATCATCTTCCGCATTTAAGACAGAGCTGAAGGAAATTTATATAGCCGTGTCTAGATTACTTTTTCTAAACACTTTTTCTTTCTTATATCATATATCTGGATTCCCGCATAAACCCATTACACTAGAAACTAAATGATATTGCCCGTAAAAAGGCTTCTGAGAAATCCTCCACACCTGTAGAAAATCAATTACCTTTAACTGGACACCATCTCACGTTGGCATCATGGACAATCAAAAAAGTCGTCAAAGAAGCTAAACTTCTCTCTTCTCATAGAAGATTGCATTGTCACTATTTCATTGTCATCAGGTGTGGATTCTTCCCATCATTTGTTTTCATTCCTCACTTCGTCAGGACTTTAGGGACTATTTTTCATGAATGCTGGTCAGGTGATAGGAGAAGAGAAAAGCAGCAACGAGTAAAGCTTGAGACTGGTGAATGACATTCTGCCCACCGAAGCAGTCACCACAAAGAAGAAATCCTTTCACGTCTCGGCATAGAGCACACCAACGTCACTCATGAACACCACATGTTCAAAGATAAAACAGCTCCTTGTCGGTTTTGTAACCAGTTTCTAAAATCTTTTCATCATCTTTTCGTTGAATGTAAAACAATGACTCACTTCAGTTATCGACATTTCCAAGTCAATACCAATCCAAAAATTGCCCCTACCATATATTCTTGACAATAATCCTACATTTACCAGATCTGATCTTTTCCTCTTCAGATAAGAACTTCATAATTTATATAAAATTATTTTTTGGTCATTTAAAATCCCTTTTTCGTTTAGTATAGAAACCAACCCAGGGGCTGTCTTCCAGCATGGAATTGCCGCCGCCAAATGGTTCAGGAAGTTCCTGTACATTTCCCCCCTTCCAATCTATCTAATCTATATATATATATATATATATAATATATATATATAACTCTATATCTATATCTATATATATATATAATATAATATATAATATATATAAGTATATATAATAAATATATATATATTATATATAGTATATAAATATATAATAGATAGTCTTAGGTAGTATATTATATAGTTATATATATATATGTTTATATATATATATATATATATATATTATATTTATATTATATATATATATTATATATATCCCTTCCTAATATCA
>JABUQX010107817.1:17500-25069 GCA_015478945.1 Trachelipus rathkii
CCTTCGTGGGTTTATGTTCTGGGGAGGCTTTTTCATCCTTCGTAATATACGTCCTTCCAGGCATCTTCTTCCAGAAGAGGCACGTCTCCTCGTAATTAAAAAATTGCTGCAAAGTGAAGCCCTCATCTGTGACGTACTCACTGAACTCGTGTACGAATTCTTCTGCTGCTGGCGCGTTAGAACTGGCCGCCTCCTCTTGTGTTACGACACTATGGATACCAGTTCGTCTCTTCAAATTTTCGAACCAGCCTTTACTCGCTCGAAACTCTTCCTTGAGTTCGCTAGTAGACAGCATTCTCTTCATTAAATCGACGTGGAGATACCTCACCTTATCACAAATAATATTCTCGGACAACACATCACCAGGCAATGTTTTTCTTTTATCCAGAATTGTAGTAGTTTTTCCATCTCCTTCATAGCTTAGGAAAGCTTAGATGGCGAGCCAGTAACACCTTAAATCACTTCTGCCGATTTATACTGATCTCTTTTCTTAAGAATTGTAGAAATGGTGCTTCGGCATCTTATAAAATGATGCAAGATCAGCTACAAGAGTACCACACTCGTGCTTTGTTATTAACTCCTTCTCAATTCCTATAGAATACCTATTAATTTTTCTCTTGGACCTATCACTTGCAAACATTTTCGTACCCATTACCAAAAAAAATGGATTCAAGCTACACTCAAATATGGATTTATCATCTTCCTTAACCGAACAGTGTGAGCAGAACCCCTAAACCTTATGGAAAATTTTATAGTTATTTTACTGAACCAGATAAAAGATATCTGCAGAATCTACACTTAATATGACAAATCAATCTTAGGAGCTTATAATCGTTAAATTGATCGAGTCATCAATTAAAATGTTTCAAATTCCAGTGTAATCGTACTTTCTGTCAGCTGCGCGTTATCATGCATATACATTTTTGAATGTTTTAAACAATGTTTGTGAGTGTTCGCAATGTTTTAAAGGAATCTTAGACTTGCGATTCGAGCTTATGCACTGAATCACGGGAAGCCACTTACGTATGACAGGTTTTAGTGTTTATCTATATAAACTATTCATGATTTATATATATATATATATATATATATATATATATATATATATATATATATATATATTATATATATATATATAAATATATATATATATATATATATATATATATATATATATATATATATATATATATATATATATATATATATATATATATATATATATATATATATATAATATATATATATATATGTATATATATATATATATATATATATATATACCTATATATATATATATATATATATATACTACACACCTACTATACCATATATATATATATATACTCTCTATCTATATATATATATATATATAAAATTAATTGGTTTTCTTTCATTACTTACTAAATAATGGAAATTGTAATGAGCACTAATTAAATATTTTAAAATATTGTGGTATCAATAATATCCGATTTTCTAATTTTTCCTGGTATCACTCTAATACAATTATGATTTAAAAAGTATTTTATCACAATTTCAATTATTAAAAGACATTTTAATTAACTATCAACTGAATTTCTTTTTCTTCTCTAATTTTTTGGGAAGAAACTTGAATTCTTTAAATGCTTGCAGAATTAAATATATTTGAACTCTATTCAGAAGAGAGAGAGAGAATTGAGAGAGAGAGAGAGAGAGAGAGAGAGAGAGAGTTTCTAACTAATAAAATTAAATCGCCCTTATTTTGGTGATGAAGGAAAGAAAGTGGATTTTAATAAGATATTTTTCTTTATTAAATAACTTTTGGTAAGTTATACAGTTTAATTTCAATTATAGTTTATACAATTTAAAGTAACTTTAAAATAATATCTTCTTCCTCTAAGATTGAATAATTAAAGATTTCTTCTAGAAAAAAATTTCTTGCAAAAAGAATAAAAAAAAATTATAATTCCCTTAAAGAAATAATTTTATTATTAGTTATAAATCATTCAATAGGTAGAGATACAAAGCTGAAAGGCAAGGGGATATGGTTTGATCCCTCTCGTATATATATACTAGGTAGGTACTAGGTAGTAATTACCTAGAGCAGTTTCCCTTCTAGAATATAGCAATGCCTGTGAGGTGCAACCAGGGGTTTATTTAGATTATTTTATTAAAAAAATAAACAATATATTTTATCCTTTTTTTTAAATTTAGTTATTTTATAAAAATATTTTATACTATAATTTAATTTTTGTTCAATAATTATAGGTTTGAATTTTTTTTTAGCGACCAAAATATTTTGAAAAATTATAAAAATTATATCAAATTATTTGTAAAAGAAAATGAATCAATTAATAGTGAATAATTCATCAGATTAGTAATGAGAAATTAGTCAAAGAGAAATTACTCAAATTGATAATGAGAAATTACTCAAACTAGTAATAAGAAATTATTCATATTGTTAATGAGAAATTACTGAAATTGGTAATAAAAAATTATTTAAATTTTTAATGAGAAATTACTGAAATTGCTAATGAAAAATTACTGAAATTGGTAATGAGAAATTACTGGAAATGTTAATGGGAAATTACACAAATTGGGAATGAGAAATTAATCCAAAAGAATAGCAAATTAATTGTCAAGAAAATTGGAAGTAAAAATATCTATAACATTTTTAGTGAACAATCTATCAAATTATTAATAACTTTATTATTAATAATATAGTCTTTTGTCAATAATTACAAGCTGTTTAATATCTGAAATTCTTAAAACATTGAAAAAAGAAAATATTATATACTGAAGTGCAGATTAATAAAACCTCAATATATTAGCTATAATATAGTATATTCACTCATTGGGAACGGGAAGGTCTCAGCTGATCCATTAAAAGCAACATCCTCTGGATTTTAGCCGTAAAAAAGAGGAAATCCTATCAAGGATGCCACCGGACGTGGGAAGGGACCGTCGATCTCGTTAAGGGGACTCACTCTGGGCCCCAAACCTATGTCGACGTAATGAAGAACAACGAACATCTAGGCTGCCTTCAAATCAATCTACACCATACAATGGCTGCAACAGATACTCTCGTCCGGACTTTTGTGTGGGAGAGGCTGAATATAGCCCTCATACAGCAGCCATGGATGAGAAAAGGATTAAATCAAAGGTATACCAAGTGAAATAGGTATTTTAACCTATCGTCGTGAACATAACATGCCTCGTTCCGCGATGGTTCTCGGCAGTGGAGTTATTTCTCTTTCTATTCCAGACTTTATCACAAGGAACCTGGTAACAGCCTTAGTAGATGTGCCAACCAAGCATATTGTGCAAGAGGTAGTAATTCCCTTGGCATACTTCTGCGGGGAAAATAACGAGGCGCCTCCAGAGGAAATCCAAAGGCTTGCTCAATATTGTCAACGGCGCAACACTGGGTTGATCTTGGGCTGTGATTCAAATGGTCATCATAACCTGTGGGATAGCAGAAACATCAACAACAAAGGTGAGTATATCTTGGAATTCTTAACTCAATATGGTACTGATGTTGTGAATGAGGGCAACAAACCACATTCATTAGATCAAATAGACAAGAGGTCTTAGATCTAAATTTAACTTTAAATAAGTTTAACTCTCACTCGCACCATAGGCACATCAGATTCAAAATCATATCTATGAAGAAAGTCGATTAAGAGTGGAGAGTACCTAGACTAACAAACTAGAACCTGCATAAAGAGCTCCTTAAGCAGAGTGTGGAGGACATAAAGGGATTATTTATTTCACAGTACCTAGATGTATCCACTGCTCAACTGCAAACACTCATACAAGATTCTTATGAAAACAGATGCCCTTTGAAAAAGATGAGGGTAGCTAGAAGGGTTCCCTGGTGAAACCAAGAACTGACCATTCTTAGGGCTAAGGCCAGGAGATCTTTCACTAAAGCTAAGCGGAACAAAAATTGGGAGGCGTATAAAACAAACTTAACCGCTTATCACAGAAAACTTAGAGAGTGCAAAAGAAAAACTTGGAAGACTTTGTGTGAAAACATTGAGAGTCAACCTGAAACTGCACCGTCTACATAAAGTGCTCTCAAAAGACCAATCTAATGGTCCGAGCCTTTTTATAAGAAAAGACGGCAGCTATACAGTTGGCCACAGGGAAACCTTAATGGAACTTTTAAGCACTCACTTTCCGCACAACGAAATAGTTGAGGGCAGAGAGGTGGAAGAAGAACCAGGAGGTGGAAGCCCTGGCAAATGGGCTGAGAGTCTGTAGGGTAGAATTGTCTCCTCGGATAAGGTAGAATGGGCAATAAACTTTTTTGGTACAAATAAATCTCCTGGAGGGGATCAAATATTCTCTGCTTTATTTCAACAAGGAATAGAAATTTACTTCCACTCCTGGTGAAGGTCTTTAGAGCAAGCTATTCCCTTGGAAATAATCCCCAGGTGTAGGGAAGCGGAAGGGTGGTTTTCATCCCTAAGGTTGGAAGACGCTGTATGTCTGACCCCAGATCAATTCCACCAATAAGTCTAACATCATTCATGCTAAAAATAATTGAAAAAGTGCTTGACTACCACATAACGGTCAAAACTTCAATAGAAAAGCAAATTCACCCTAATCAATGGGCTTACCAATCTTGTAAATCAACAGTTGGTGCCCTAATCAGCTTGGGAGCCAAGCTGAAAGGAGTGCTAGAACACAAGGAAGTGACAGTATGTGCTTTCCTAGATATACAGGGTGCATTTGAGAACACCTTGTATGCAACAATGGGGGAAGTTGCTTCGGCCAAAGGCGTTAAGCCCTCAACGATTACCTGGATAAAGGCAATGTTGGGGACGAGACGTATAACCGCTGTACTGGGAGGGGAGACAATCACTGGCATCTGTGGGAGGATGCCCCCAGGGAGGGGTATTGCCTTCTTTTGTGGACCATGGTGGTTGAAAATCTCCTCATCAAACTCTACGAATCAAGATTTGAGGTGCAAGGGTACGCTGATGACCTTGTAATTATCATTAGAGGCAAACACACAGAGGTTCTAATGGAGCTCATGCAACATGCCCTAAATCTTGCTTACAATTGATGCTTAGAAAGAGAGCTGAACATCAATCCGAGAAAAACGGTAATTGTGCCTTTCACTAAAAAGAGGAAGCTGGATTATATAGCTCCAAAAATTGGTGGAATCATTATAAAACCCTCCACTGAATTCAAATATCTGGGAGTAATCCTAGACCAAAACTTACGTGGAATACAAATCTTAAAAGAGTGGTGGATAAAGGAATGATGGCCCTATGGTCATGCCGGAAAATGATAGTAAAACATAGGGGCTGAAAATAAAAATGAGCAACTGGTTATACCTAATTTTAGTTAGACCTATAATCACCTATGCCTCATTCGTTTGGTGGCAAAAAACGGGAACAAAGGACTGCAAAAAATAAGCTACAAAGATTACAAAGGCTTCCATGCCTAGCGGTCACAGGGGCAATGCATACCTGCCCTACTGCAGCCATGGAAGTACTGCTAGGTATCTTTCCCTTGTATCTGCATATTAAGGGAGAGGCCATGTCATGTGCCATCAGACTGACTTTCTAGGGCAATTTAAACAAAAAACTGGGCCCGGACACCATCGCAAACTCGATTCAAGAATCATTATTTGGTACACTAATGGTTCGGTGATAAATGGTGGGGTGGGCGCGAGTCTAGTTGAACCCCAACTGCAAACGCAGTAGGGCTCTAGGTGTTTCTCCCACCATCTTTCAAGCAGAGGTTTATGCCATAATGGCATGTGGCCGGATAAACCTAAGTAATGGTTCGGTGATGGATGGTGGGGTGGGCGCGAGTCTAGTTGAACCCAACTGCAAACGCAGTATGGCTCTAGGTGTTTCTCCCACCATCTTTCAAGCAGAGGTTAATGCCATAATGGCATGTGGCCGGATAAACCTAAGTAAGGGGCAGCTATTGAAGCTTTAAACTCTTGCAGCTGCGGCTCTAAATTGGTTTGGGAATGACAATGTATCCTACAGCAACTGTCTCAACATGAGAGAATTACTCTGATGTGGGTGCCAGGGCACCAAGGCATACATGGCAATGAAGAGGCAGATCTCCTCGCTAAGGAAGGAGCTAATACCCCTATCTTTTGACCGGAACCTTTCTGTGGACTTTCCAAAGGCCACACAAAATAACTTCTGACACAATGGGAATGCAGATCCATGAACACCTATTGGACAAGTATCCCTGGTCTCAGACAAGCAAAAGGTCTGATTGATCCCTCTCCGAGAAAAAAAAGAAATGCTTCCTTTGAACAGATCAGAGACTAGACTTTTGACCGGAATTCTGACTGAACATGGACCAGTCAGATATCACCTAAAAAAATGGAAAAAGCTGAATGTGACTTTGCCGCTAATGCCATGAAGCTGTGGAAACGGCAAAACACATTCTATGTAATTGCGAAACTTTAAGCTGGCCACAATATTGATGTTGACAGAAGGACACACTGAAGCCTTTCGACATCAAAATCTCATCTCCTATAACAATTCTGAGATCCCTGCAAAAACTCGGGTTGAACCAGGAATTCAAATAGACAAGGTTATGTCACAAAATCTACCTGGGTTGCAGTGACAAGGGGCTTCAAAGAAGTCACTGTCCTAACAATCTAATTTAAATACTCAGGACAAATTCGCGACCCCAAAGGGGAGCCGTGAGCGGATATTATATGGTGGGTCGCAGTGAGTCACAAAAAATAGCATTATAACCAATATTTTCAGTTATTTATTTATAAAAAGCTAATATAAACGTAAAAATAAAAATTATATACTTAAATATTAAGAAAGCATCACATATATATATATATACCACATATATATATATATATATATATATATATATATATATACTATATATATATATATATATATATATATATATATATATATATATATATATATATATATATATATATATATATAAAAATAATTTTTATATATATATATATATATATATATATATATATATATATATATATATATATATATATATATATATATATATATATATATATATATATATATATATATATATATATATGGATAAATTATTGGGTCGCGAGGTTACTAACTTGATGCGTTTTGGCTTCCGGGGGGTCGCGAGACTTAAAAGGTTGAGAAACGCTGATCTAATCTAATCTTATTCACTTATTCTCTTAATTCTTAAACTATAAGTATTACTCAGTCGCATTCTTTATTCCCAAAATAAATTAATATAGTTTTAAATAAAACGTTCCATAATGATTGGCAAGATGGTTATAATGTTAAGTAATAGGTGTTTTTCTCGTTATATAATGAATTGCTCAGTTTCATAAAGATAATGTATACGTTTTCGGTAAGTATCTAACAAATTAAATTTTATTTTGGCAGAAAATAGTTGGAAAGGTATTGAAATACTTGATTTAGACTTTTGGAGTATGATTTTTTTTATATGAAAATGTTTCTAAATAAGAAGGTCTTGCGTGCAAAAGTTTAGTAAAGGATTGAAAAACGGGGAGTCTTAAAGGAAGAAAGAAGAGTCATAGATTTTTGACATACACAAACACACACATACACA
>JABUQX010107818.1:0-21101 GCA_015478945.1 Trachelipus rathkii
AGAGAAGATTGTTTATTGAAGTTTGTTCCAGCCTGCAACATCTTCATCGTTCTTTTTAGCCATAGCCAGAATGTATTTGGTTCCTTTTTCCTTCTATATATTGCTGCTAATCCTCATTTCATTTTTGTGGGTTCTATCTATATGTGGCATTCCCATACTCCTCGTCCATCTCTCGGGATGTTATACGGCTGTGCCTGGTTTTTTGTAGATTATTTTGTGTGCATGGAGGAGTTTCCTTGTTGTTGTTGTCGTGTCAAGAGTATTTATTTCATGCTGATACCAGTCCACAATTCCAAAGCCATACCATTACTGGCATTGCCAGTACCTTAATTGCTTCTATTTTGTTTTTTGGTTTCAATTCGGTTTTTAATATTTTCTTCACTCTCGAGATGTACTCCTTTTTAATTCTCTCTTTCATAATTTTGTTTTCAATCTTGTCCGATTCCTCTACTCCAAGGTATTTGTACGTTCCTTCTTGTTCCAGTTCTTTGATTTCCATGTTATTTACCATGATGTTTTCAGCGTGTACCTTTCTACCTTTGTTCATAACTATCAAGCACACTTTTCTAATCCAAAATCCATTCTAATATCCGATGAAAAATCACTGACCACCTTTATCTGTCTCTCTGCCTCTCCTCTACTCGGCGCATACAGCTTTATATCGTCCATGTAGAAGAGATGAGAGATTCTCTTTTCTTTCTTCTCTGTTCTTTTATTTATTCTGTACCCGTTCTCTAAGTTGTTGATCAGAGTACTTAAGGGGTTGAGGGCTAATACAAATAAAAGGGGGGACATGGAGTCCCCTTGAAAAATCCCTCTTTTCACTTTTATATTTTTTATTTTCATAATTCCTTTCTCGTGTGGTAGCTTTAAATTAATTTTCCACATTTCCATTACCCTTTCCATGAATCTTTTTATTTTCCCATCAACTTTGTAGATGCTCATTATTTCCTTCAGCCACGAATGGGGTACACTATCATAAGCTTTCCTGTAATCTATCCACGTCATGCATAGATTCTTTTGCCCTTTCCAGCTATTTTCAATTATCATTTTATTTATCAGTAGTTGTTCTTTTGTACCATAGGTATGTCTACTACATCCCTTTTGCTCTTCACTAATGATGTTGTTCCTTTCTACATGTTTGTATAACCTTTGGGTCAGAACTCCTGTTAACACTTTGTACGTTAGGGAAAGCATGTTATAGGTCTATACTTGCTAGGATCTTTGGTTTCTTCATTTTTTGGAATAAGGGTTGTTTCACCCGTTATGAACCAGTGCGGGATGTCTACTCTTCCATCCATTATGTTATTTAAGCATTCTGTTAGGGGCTTGATTAATGATGTTAGTTTTTTTAGCCATATGTTCTGGACCTTGTCCATTCCAGGTGCCTTCCAATTATTAGTCTTCTTGATTACATCCTTTACTTCTTTAATACTAACTTTCTGAGAGTCCATATTTCTAATAGATGTTATTTCTGGGTTATTTTTAATAGTTCTCAACCATTCAGTATCTACATTATGCGATACATTGTTCTCATATATATTTTTCCAAAATCCTTCGACCTCCTCTGCCTGGGGTGCATCAGCAACTGTTATCTTGGTATTTCGTAATTCTCTATAAAATTTACCTTGATCTTCTTTGAACAGTTTGTTTTCTTTTTTTTCTTTTTCACGCATTTCGTACCTTTTTAATCTCTTGCCTTTTGCTGTTAAAGTTAATTTTCTTCTCACAAGAGCGTGTGTTAATTTATCTCCGTTTCTAATTCTTACTCTATTTACTAAATTTTGTGCTTTTCTCTTTGTTGCTTCAACTATTATTTCTCCATTCTGTAACATTGTGAGCATTCCAATTTCTTTTCGATGAGTATTTATTTCATTCGTAAGTCTAACCTTCCACGGTGGCATCCAATTCTTCCTTCCTTTATTTGGATTATTTTTTTTATCTTTAACAACATCAACTCTCATTGTTTCTGCTACTGCTCTTGATGTAGCATAATAAAGTCTGTTCAGCTCTGTCAGACTACAATTTGGTTGTATCAGGTGTGGCAGTACTCTATTTGCACTTGCAGTAACTTTGTTCAGCATAAACCAGTTTTTAATCTTTCTTACTTGTTCTCGCTGTGAGTTAGCAGATGTTGTTTTAAGTTACCTTTCCGCTTACATTTATAGCTACACTCAGAACATTTAAATAAGTTCAAATTGATGTGAGTTAGCAGATGAGATTTTAAGTGATGTTTATAATTACATTCATAGCTGCACTCAGAACATTTAAATAATTTCGAATTGCTGTGAGTTAGCAGATGTTGTTTTAAGTTACCTTTCCGCTTACATTTATAGCTACACTCAGAACATTTAAACAATTTCGATTTTTTTTTTCCACTCCTCGAAGGGAGGTATTTATCCCTCATCCGGGTCCAAACCTCAGACCAAAGGATGAGGGATTTTGTTTACCCCCCAGCACCCCTGAACATGTGCCCGAAGTGCGCAGAATGGCACCCCATATTTTCCGCGGAGCCCACATGGATTCCCTCCAAGGCATGGACAACTCGCCATCGAATTGCTGTGAGTTAGCAGATGAGTATTTAAGTGACATTTCTTATTACATTCATAGCTGCACTCAGTACATTTAAAGAATTTCGAATTGCTGTGAGTTAGCAGATGAAATTTTAAGAGATCTTTGCGATTGCATTCATAGCTGCAATCAGAACACTTAAATAATTTCAAATTGCTGTGAGTTAGCAGATGAATTTTTAAGCTACCTTTCTGATTACATTCATAGCTGCACTCAGAACATTTAAATAATTATTTTTTTTTTTTTTAATTTCACCTTTCTTAAGGGTTACCACTTAATGCGCAGGCCCGAACCTCGGGCCTAAGCGCATATGGTTGTCCCGGCAGGTTCTTTAACAACCAAGAAACATTCTCAGTATTCTGGCGCTCTGTCGTATTATAATGGAGCTCATTTCCAACGTTGTTACTTCCACCGGTAGTCTTTCAATATATTGTTTTAAGCTTTTTTTAATTACTCCCATGCTTCCAATTACCACAGGGATAACCTCTGCTCTATCAATGTCATTCCACATTCCTTGTAATGAGTATTTCAGAGTTTGGTACTTCATTTCCTTTTCCCTTTCATATGCTGATACTCTGCCGTCCCATGGTATTCCTATCTCTATAATGTATGCCTTTCTTTCTCTTTTATCTTTTACAACTATATCCGGCTTGTTATGTGTTATAGGTACATCTGTGGGAATGCTATAGTCGTATAGTATTAGCGCGTGGTTATTTTCTTCTATTGCGTTTGGGTTGTGTTCCCAGTATTTGGATGCTTCTATTGGTATTTTGTATTTTTCACAAATTCTAAAATGGATTAGTTTGCATATTGTATTATGTCTTTCGGTGTATTGCTTGCGACGGAGAAGTGTGTCACAGCTTGATAATATATGGCTAACTGTTTCCGGTGATACTTTACACATTCGGCATTTGTTGGATATATTCTCTTTCTCTATCTCTCTCTTGAACCAATTGGTTCGTAATGCTAAGTCCTGTGCCCCTACAATTGTTCTTTCATCTTCTTTTCTTAGATTACCCCTGCATACTGCTTCTATCGATTTTTCTTTATCTATATACACCTGTTCTATGATATTTTTGTATTCCTTTGCAAATGCATGCTCCTTCCAATTATTTTCATGTTTTTTTCTTCTTGCTTTTCTGTGCTCATTTCTTAGGTGTTTCATCTTTTCCTTCTTTGTCATTCCTTTTGTTGTTGGGAGTCGTGTCGTTAGGGATATCATACTTCCGTAGGTAATCTCTTTTTTTTTGCTATTAAAGATGTTCTCATCGCTTTCCCTGTTTCCGTGCTCCTTCACCGCATCTGATGTTTACTATCACTTTTCTTCAATATACGTCGTTAATCCGATCACTTCCTCTCTATACTGCATCTATTTCCAGGAGTCCCATTCCACCTTGATCCCTGGGGACATACATTCTTGCCAGGCATTGGTTCTTATATATCAATTTATGGGCGTGGAGCATTTTTCGCGTTTTAATATCTAGTTTATTTAATTCTTCTTGGAACCAATCAATTATTCCGAATCCATACGACAGTACTGGTACTGCCAGTGTTCTAATTGCTTCGACCTTGAATTTGCTTTTCAATTCAGATTTTAATATTAGTTTCAGTCTCTTCTCATATTCCTTCATCAGTTTTTCCTTCATTTTCTTATGTTCTATTTTTTCACTTTCTTCTATCCCGAGATACTTATAGGTGCCTTCCTGGTCTAGTTGTCTAATGATTTCGTCGTTTATTCTGATATTTCCACTATCAATTCTTTTTCCTTTCTTCAACTCCAGAAACGCGCATTTATCCAGTCCGAACTCCATTTGTATATCATTCGAAAACTTCTTAACTACCTCAATCTGTTCAATTGTTTGTTGTTTGTTTGGGGAGTATAGTTTAATATCATCCATGTAAAATAAATGCGAGATGTTTTTCCCTTTCTTTTCGTTTCTTGATCCTATTCTATACCCATTATGCAAGTTATCTATCAATGAACTCAGTGGGTTCAATGACAGTACCAACAATGGGGATAAGGAATCCCTTGGAATATTCCTCTCATATTTTTTACATTTATTTATTTGTATCGTACGCATTTTTCGTGATGCCGTTTTAATATTGATCTTCCATATTTGCATCACTTTTTCCATAAACTCTCTTATCTTATTGTTGATTTTATAGATTTTTAATACCTCTTTGATCCATGAGTGCGGCACACTATCATAAGCTTTCTTATAGTCAATCCAAGTCATGCTTAAGTTCTTCTGTCTTTGCCTGCTGTCTTCTAGGATCATTTTATTTATTAATAATTGATCTTTTGTCCCGTGGCTTCCCTTACTGCATCCTTTTTGTTCTTCTGCTATTATATTATTTTCTATTGTATGTTTGTATATTCTTTCTGTAAGAATTGCTGTTAATATTTTGTATATAGTTGGTAGACAAGTAATTGGTCTATATTTCCCTGGGTTTTGCGTTTCCCCTGTTTTAGGGATAAGGACTGTTTCTCCTTTGGTCATCCACTCAGGTATTTCAGCTGTTCCGTTCAGAATTCTGTTGAAGCACTTTGTTAAAGGTTCTCTTAGTACTGTAATTTTTTTTAGCCATATATTTTGCACCATGTCTGGTCCAGGTGTTTTCCAGTTACTGGTGCGTCGTATCATTTCCATCACTTCCCTTTCGGTTAGTGGTTCAAATTCCATCTCATTAATTTCTTCTATTTGGGGACTCCTTGTTGTTTCTATCCATTCCGCCTCTTCATTATGTGTTCGTTGGTCTTCATATATACTCCTCCAAAATGCATCAAGTCTGTCTCTTTCAGGTGGTTTATCAACTTTTATATTTTCACCTCTCAACTCTCTATAGAACTTTCCTTTATCTGTTTGGTACATTTTGTTTTGTCTTTTTCTTTGTTCTTCTTTCTTGTATGAGCTTAATTTTTTTGCTTTTGCTGCTAATTCTAGTTTTCTGCTACTGATTGCGTGTGTTACTCGATTTCTGCCTCTACTTCTTCTTATCATATTTTGTGCCTGTCTGATTTTACTTTCTATTCTAATGTTTCCTTCTTCGTATTCTTTTAACAGTGATATTTCTTTTCTAAGTCTCGCTATGTCTCTCTCTAATCTAATTTCCCATGACGGTTTTTGTTCCTTCTTTCTTCCATTTGATCTATTTTTCTCAAATATTTTCCCTCCCATCAAATCTGTTATTGCTCTTGCTGTTGCATAATATAACCTGTTCACTTCTGAGATATCGCATCTCTCAGGTAGTAATCTTGGTAATACCCTGTTTGCTATTCCGGCATATTTATTTATTTTCATCCAATTATCTATTTTATTTATTCCTTTTCTATCTTCCATGTTGGTATTAAAAATTGCTGTGAGTTAGCAGATGACGTTTTAAGTGATTTTTACGATTACATTCATAGCTGCACTCAGAACATTTAAATAATTTCAAATTGCTGTGAGTTAGCAGGTGAATTTTTAAGCTACTTTTGTGATTACATTCATAGCTGCACTCAGAACATGTAAATAATTTCGAATTGCTGTGAGTTAGCAGATGAATTTTTAAGTTACTTTTCTGATTACATTCATAGCCGCACTCAGAACATTTAAATAATTTCAAATTGATGTGAGTTAGCAGATGAATTTTTAAGTAACGTTTCTGATTACATTCATAGGAGCGCAGACAGTTCTCCGGGGGAGAATTGCTGTGAGTTAGCAGATGAATTTTTAAGTTACTTTTCTGATTACATTCATAGCCGCACTCAGAACATTTAAATAATTTAAAATTGCTGTGAGTTAGCAGATGAATTTTTAAGTGACTTTTCTGATTAGATTCATAGCTGCACTCAGAACATTTAAATAATTTCAAATTGCTGTGGTTTAGCAGATGAATTTTTAAGTTACTTTTCTGATTACATTCATAGCCGCACTTAGAACATTTAAATAATTTAAAATTGCTGTGAGTTAGCAGATGACGTTTAAAGTTTCCTTTGTGATGACATTCATAGTTACACTCAGAACATTTAAATAATTTGTGAGTTAGCAGATGAGTTTTTAAGTTACCTTTCTGATTAAATTCATAACTGCAATGGGCACACTTAAACTTTCTCTTTTTATGTGTCTTTAAATGGCTAGTCAACTCATCTTTGTTTTTAGAAGTAAAATTACAATATCTGCAACTAAGGTAATCTTGACATTTGCCTTTAATGGCTTGATCAAAAGTTACTGACGCTAAAGGTTTGCTTCCAGAACTTTTCACTTTGGAACCTTGTTCACCTTGATTAGCGACACCAATGAGGCTCTGTAGAAAACAGAAATGAAAAATATAAAATATGAATGCAGAAGAAATTTCAAATACTTTAAGGAAATGTCTTAAATATAAGATTATATATTTCTAAAACAAATTAAGAAATCAATTTTCTTTTTAAATTTACCAATAATTGAATACCTAAATTTATGAGGTAATTCTTTAAAAAGAATAAAAATATCTCATAAAAAAAAGAAGTCTTAATATTGACCTATTAAATTATAATAGGTTTTCTGAATGATTTTAAGGAGGAAACTAATCTCTCATAATACATATGAAAAAAAAATAATGCAAGGTAAGCTAAAAACAAAAAATGTCAAAGACTTTATTCACAGTGACAAGTAAAAGCTGCGAATGTTCTCTTAGATTTTCTTTTAGAATTGAGTATTAAAAAAGGTCGCAATATTCCTACTTAAACCCCGATGTTGCACCCTCCCTCTGATCACAGCCAGCTTACAGTTCACAGTTTTAGTATAATAAATTTTTCCGACAAACCGCTATACTCAACAAAGGCCTTAAGAGAAAACCCAACTTCCCACTCCCTTAAATACACTTTTTTATCCAGAACCTATAAACCTATAAGAGAAAATAAAGAATTATATTTACAGCTATTATAAACAATATAAAATAAACGAAAAAAAAAATAGAATCAATCTTATACCTTAATCTCCTCTTGCTTTCTCCTTCCACATATTCTTTTATACCTTTCACATCCACTCTCTCTTTCATAAACACATCCGCTAATTGATATTTCTTATCAATCCATTCAACTTTTGTAATCCTTTTTTCTTCCAACATCCACTTGATCCAAGCGACATCTATTCTTAAACTTTTATTCAACACTTGTGTCACAGAATATATCGCATTCTTCATAAGTCTTACTGTCCGTATATACCTTGATTTGCAATCTCTCACCACCAACAGCCTCTCTCCAACACTCTTCCAAATATATACCTGCATGTGTACCTTCTATAAACGACTATCATCTATCCTTTCGATATGATTAAACCATCTCAATGTACTCTCATTTATTCTCTCATTTGCACATTTCTTCACATCACATTACTACATAATGCGTCCATTCCCCAAGATTGTCCATCTGAACACTTCGTACCTTAGATCTATACCTCTTATTCCAGACCCTAGTTTTACTACTATACATTAACAGAGGTAAAAACATACAAAAAAAAAAAACATATCCCCATGCAAAACCCTAGCGCACTCAAGACTTAGTCCCTTCACATCCACCAAGGATTTAATTGCACCAGCCACCTTCCTACCATTCACAACTTTCATACTACATTCTGCATCATCCGTTCCCTTTTCATCCAACATATATCCAAAATTTTTAAACTCAGATACTTGTTGTAGTTGCTCAGAAAAAAAAATGAATTCACACAGCGGGGTTTTCTCGCTCACTACTATAACCTTACTCTTATAAACATTAACTTTTAAGCCCCCTCCTTTTACACACCTTGTCAAACCCCTCTACCAATCCTCTCAAACTCTCTTCAAATTCACCACACAAAATCAAATCATCCGCATAAAATAAGCAGGGAACCTTCCACTCTCTTCCATTATCTATCATTCTAACACCTTCCCCTGCAATACTCACCTCTAATTCTTTCATAACCCCATCCATATACAAATTAAACAACCAAGGAGACATAACACATTCTTGCCTCACTCCGCTCCGTATTAATATTAAACCAATCACATTCAACTCCATTAACTCTTACACAAGCTTCAATATCGTCATACATACTTTTGATTTCATTCAGAAGCCTACCACCAACACCATATATCAATAACGCCTGTCACAGATCTTCCCTATTAATCCTGTCATACGCCTGTTGCAAGTCCATAAAACCTAAATACAATTTATTCTTCTTCTCTCTCATATTCTCAATCAATTGTTTCAATGCAAAAATTTGATCCACACATCCTTTACCACTTCTAAATGCACCTTGTTCTTCACCAATCAGTCTTTCGGTCACTCGAAGCACTCTTTCAACCAAAATAGCAGCATATATCTTCCCTATGACACTTAATAAACTAATTCCCTTATAGTTCCCAAGTTTTTTTATTCCCCTTACCATTATATAAGAGAACTATTACTGTTCTCCTATAATATCTCGGAACTATACCCTCCATAAATGCTTTGTTACACAATTTCCAATTCCATCAATCACCATCTCTCCTCCATTTTTTATCATTTCGCCAGTAATTCCATCTATGCCTGCAGATTTACCATTTTCAACTTTCTCACCCTACCCATTACCTCCTCCCTACTAATGACCTCGCCCCCAAAATACCTTTTCCTTCTTACACCATCAAACCCACACACACATTCACTACCACCTCTTTATTACTGCCAATGTTATGCAGATTTTTGAAGTGTTCCCTCCAAGCTCTTCTCACATCCATTCCATCGGTTGCGAAAGCACCATCCCTATTCATTAATCTATGCAGATTCACCGTACTCTCATTCTTAACTATTCTCGCTTATTTACAGAAAAGCTTCCTATTCCCTTGCGAGTCCTCATTCGTTCTACTTTCAAACTGTTCATTTACCTCATTTTTCCTTAAACGTATGCAACTTTTAGTCTTCCTTTCCTACTCCTTATATAATTCCAAACATCTTTCTTTTCAGACCTAATCATTACTTTTAACACATTCAACAAGGCCTTTTAATAGCCTGCTTCTCCTCTTCATTCCACCACTCACTGTTAACATTTTTACTTACTACTTTAGCACATCCACATACTTCTGGGACACTACTAACAAAGACTTCTTTCATTTGTCTCCAGATTTCTTCAGTTTCATCTTCTTCACATTCAACTGATTTATTTGCAAGCACTCATAAATACTTTTCCTTATTACATCGCTCACTTAACTTCACACTTTTAATTCGTCCCATTCCCTTACTACCTCTTTCCCCTCCATCCAAGCCCCGACCCCCCACTAACTTAATCTTACATAAAACAACATAATGGTCCGATAATCCTATCCCCAGCACCCTCACTGATTCAACATCCATCACATACTTTAACATCTCCTTCTTCACCAACACAAAATCAATCATACTTTTCACTACAATAATAATGGTTAAATTTAAGTTTGAGAAGGTCAAGGTAGGTGTGATTATAGAATATTTTGCATCTGAGGGTGATGTTGAGAGGATTGCAACTTTCTGGGATAATCTTTGAACAAAGTGAGTAGGGGCTTCAGATTGATTGTGTTATCAGAATTAGGTGATTGAGAAAGAAATGGTGTTGATGAAGAAGATGTTGAAGTATGTGTTGAAGGTTAAATCAGTGAGGAGGTTGGAGATGGGAATATCAGATCATCATGTTGTTCTACGTAAAATTAAGTTAGTGGGGACATGGTTAGAGGGGAAAGAAAAAAAGGAAGGAAGTGAGAAGAATTAAGAGTGAGAAGTTAAGTGAGAGGGTTATATGGAAAGGTACGTGAGAGGACTTGCCAATAAATCTGTTGAACGTGAACAAGATGAAACTGAATAAATCTGGACGCAAATGAAGGAAAGGTTCGTCAGAATTGAAAGAGAAGTATGTGGATGTGCTAAAGAAGGAGGTAAAAATGTCAATAGTGGTGAGTGGTGGAATCGAAAAAGTGATGCAGGTGGTTAAAGGTAAAAGCAAAAGAGATTTGGTTGAATGTGATAATATGGCCACTAAAGAGAGGTTATGAGAATATATAAGGAGGAAACAAGGAAGACAAAATTGCATACGTAGGAGGAAAAAAACAAAACACAAAACAATGAGGTAAATGAACCATTTGGAAGGATAATGAATGGGGACTTACAAGGGAATAGGAAGCTCTTCTGGAGGGAAATACAAAAGATTAATGAAGAGAGTAAAGGGAATCTTAATAGAATAGTGAATAGGGATGGTACATTCGTGACTGATGAAACGGATATGAAGAGTGTGCAGAGAACACTTCAAAAATCTACAAAACACTGGCGATAATGAAGAGGTGAACATGTGCGAGTTTGATAGTGTAAGAAGAAATGGGTATTTTGGGAGGTAATTAGTAGGGAGGAGGTTATTAGGTAGAGTCAGGAAATTGAAGAATGGTAAATAAGCAGGTATAAATGGAAGTACTGATGAAATGATCAAGAATGGAGGGGACATTGTGATTGACTAGATATGGGAGTTATGTAACAAAGCGTTTGTAGAATGAATAGTTCAGAAGAATTGGAGTAGTACCCTTATATAAGGGTAAGGGAGATAAGGGGGAACTGAAGAAAAACAGTAGGGGAATTCGTTTGTCGAGTGTTATAGGGAAGATATATGCTGGTACTTTGATTGAAAGAGTGAGTCAAGTGACTGAGAGTGATTGTTGAAGAACAAGATGCATTAAGAAGTGGTAAAGAATGTGAAGATCAAATTTTTGCATCGTAGCAAATGAGTGAGAAAATGAGAAAAGAAGAATAAATTGTATTTAGGTTTTGTAGGCTTGCAACATGTGCATGACAGGATCAATAGGGAAGTTCTGTGGCAGGTGTTTTGAATGGGGTAAAAAGTATGTATGTTGATAGTCTAGCGTGTGTAAGAATAAATGGAATGGAGAGTCAATGGTTTAATATTAATAACGGAGTGAGGCAGGGATGTGTTATATCTTCATAGCTATTTAATTTCTATATGGATGGGGTGATGAAAGAATTAAAAGAAAAGGTGGCAGAGGAGGGTGCTAGACTGATAGAAAATGGAAGAGAGTGAAGCATTTCCTGCTTATTGTACGCTGATAATTTGGCATTGCTTTCAAATCCGAAGAAAGTTTGAGAGGATTGGTAGAGGGGTTTGACATGGTGGTTAAAAGGAGAGGGTTTGAAAGTAAATGTGGATAAAAGTAAGGTGAGTACACAGTGTGAATAGCTCAGTGGAAGAGGTAGCGGTGGTCGTGTCAGCTGTCTAAAAAAAAAAAAAAAAAAAAAAAAAAAAAAAAAAAAAAAATAAAAAAACATGGACCATTTATAATATATATTCCGAACGAAAAGGAAACGAATAATAGTGTAGTGGGAAAGGTGAGCGATAGAAAAATGGCTGGAGCAATTAAATCTTTAATGAATGCAAAAGGACTATAAGTCTTGAGTACTTTAGGGTACTACGAAACTTTGGTGTGGAATAAATATAGATATAAGGTAGTGTGAGTCTGTTCAGATGGATAATCTTAGGGGAAGAGTGTTAGGTGTGAGAAGAATTGATAAAATGAGCGAATTAACGTGTTAGGGAGCTGTGTGATGTTAAGAAAAGAGAGAATGAGAATAAATTAAGAGTACATGAAGATGGTTTGGTTATGTGGAAAGGATGGAAGATAGTCGGTTGGTTAAGTGGATGTGTAGAGGTGAGTTTGTTGGGAATGACCCAGCTGAAAAACCTAAGAAGAAGAAGTGGATTGAGTGGGTAAAGGAGTGTTTTAATTAAGGAAAGGAATGTAAATTTGGTTCAAGAGAAAAGAATGATGCATAATAGGAATGAATGGAGGTGTTTTGTTAGGGAGTATGTATATGGGCCTGGACAAGGGGTTGAACCCTTACATTGACAAGATACCAAAGCAGGGGATGAGTACGGGCATAAGGAGAGGATGTGGAGGGAGGCGGGAGCTTTCCTTTGGGACAAGGGGATGAACCCTTACATTGACAAGATACCAAAGGAGGGGATGAGTACGGGCATAAGGAGAGGATGTGGAGGGAGGGGGAGCTTTCCTTTCGACTTACGTCATGTTCTTCTACTTAACTATTCTGATTATGTGCATTTGGTGAGAGGGGTTTGGTTGTAAACCTGGCCCAAAAGATGAACCCTACATTGACGAGATTCCACAGTGAGGGTTCATCTCGCTCTTGTTAAGCATTAGGGTGGATTTTTTTTTTAATACGAAGAACTCTCACTTAAAGGTATGGTAGAGGGGGAGGGAAGCTTTCTTTTTGACTTACGTCACATACTTCTGATAACTTTTCTATATCTGGTGTATGTTGCACATCTCATCCCCAATCTGGGAAAAGAATTTTTTTTTTTTTTTTTGAGTGGATGTACAGGGACCTCCACAACACACAAGAATGCGGCAATACCGTGTTAATAAACTAACGACAGGGGAAATCCCTAACCGAACGAAATAGGAACAAGGCTTATACAAGATGTTCAATGGGGAAATTTTTTTTTTTTTTTTTTAGTGGATATACAGGGATCTCCACAGCACACAAGAATGCGGCTATACCGTGTTAGGAAACTAACGACAGGGGAAATCCCTAACGGAACGAAAGAGGAACAAGGCTGAGATGGTTAGATCTTATACAAGATGTTCAGTTCCAATAGGAAAGCAAAAATGCGATCACTACGAAAATGAGATGATTCGGATAAGATAATGGGGAAATAATAATTTTTTTTTTTTTTGGAGTGGATGTACAGGGATCCCCACAGCACACAAGAATGCGGCTAGACCGTGTTAGCAAACTAACGACAGGGGAAAACTGCGCGCTAACAAAACGAAAGAGGCATGGCTGAGATGTTAGATCTTATACAAGATGTTCAGGTCCAAGAGGAAGGCAAAAATGCGATCACTACGAAAATGAGATGATTCGGATAAGATGTGGCTGAAAGGCGAGATGCTGACAGAGGGATAGTTACACCGTCAGGAAAGATGCTTCGAAGGGTCGCGATGGCAAACGCAATCCACCAAAGAGATGAACGACAGGTGAGAGGGACAAACTGGAGGAGGCAAAATGCGGGACGGGGGAACCCTCAGCGACATAAGAAAGCCCATGCGGTGAGATTTGTTATGACGGCAAGAGCAATCGAGCCAGTACCACCTCCAGGAGGCGACCTCCTACAAGATGAAAGACCACGGCCAAGGACGGGTTTGACATTCCAAAGTTTGGCGCCACGAGCATCGCTCCGTCCAACATGACTGCCAGCGCAGAGAGGAAAGCCTCGACGCAAGAGATGGGAGAAATCCTGTAGGCAGGGAACCGGCCCAGGCGCACAGCCGGAGGAAGGTAGTAGGTTGAATACAAGCTGAAAATATCCGCCCGTTTTTGGCTCCGCATCGCCCCAGCTTTCTAGGCAACACGTGATGGTCGGGCACCCAACAGAACTCAATGTTGTGGTGCTGCGCTGGTAACAAGCAGAGGAACTGTTGAATGGCACAGACCAACGGGTTAACAGGGTTGACCGGTCAAGCAACGACTGAGAGCGCTCCGAGAATCCGAAAGATGGTATATTCGACCCACGGGCGAAGGTTACTGATCCTGTTTCACGCGGCCATGGACATAGCTATTACTTCAGCTGAAAAAACAGAACAAATAGGGCGGGAAGGGTAATGGGATACAGTGATGTCGGACACCACAGCTTGAAGCTCCCACCCCTTTCCTCCGTTTTCTTCGTTATTAAACCGCTATAGATTCGCTATGGACCTCCGCGTGAAACACAAAGGAATCCCTCTCAACAGCACTGGGTGCGCCTGCGGCTTCTTCAATGACTGGATTCCACTGCAGAGAGCAGGAGGCGGAGAGACCCACTGTGAACGAGTAGAGGTAAAATCACATTGATGACGCCTCGCTGAGGAGGTGCGAGGAAAGCAAGATGGAAGTAACAACCCGAAGCAAATGGCCATAAGAAGGGTTGTGACGACACGCTCTATTATAGGTGTCAAGGCCGACGAGGTAGGACCTGAAGACCGAATGAACAGCGAGCACATGAGCTGCTGCCTCCGCAGGGATAGGGGCATCACACCCGGCCTCCCACCTCCAGGCTTCGCTCGAGAGAACGGAATGCACCCGTGGCAATTCTCAGACCATCAGTCTGAATGGGGTCAAGAGGGCGGAGGTAGGACTGGAGGTCTGCCATAAATGGCACAACCATAGTCAAGTTTAGCCCGCACCAGCATGAGTAAAGGTGGGCATGGTTTTTTTCTGTCCGCACCCAAAGTCTTGGAGGTGAGGTGCCGTAAGAGATCCAAAGAACGGCGGCAATTAGCTTTGAGGAGAATAATATGAGGAAGGTACGTAAGGCGCTCATCGAGCAACAGACCCAGGAACCGCACACACCCTCGGCTCCACACGGATAGGGGAGCCATAGAGACGTAACTTTGGAGGCAATTGTAAGCGACCCCTACGACGAGGATTTTTCCGGAAAAGCACGGCCGTAGTTTTCGACGTGGAAAATGTAAAGCCACGCGCAGAGCACCAAGAGGAAACCCTATCGATGGCAACCTGAAGTTGACGTACCATACAAGGAAGTTTAGCACCAGAGATGTACAGGGCAAGATCGTCAACATAGATGGAGCAGCGCACTGACGGCGGGATGGAATCGACACCATTGAAACCAATAGCGAAAAGCAAACACGCTAGTAACACTGCCCTGCGGCACCCCTTCGTTCAGGACAAAACACCTCGACAGCGTGGCACGCACAACGACATGAAACGAACGGTCCGACATCAACAACTGAAGGAATAGGGGAAGTTGCCCCCTAAGTCCCAAAGAGTGGAGGCTCCGCAAAACCCCCAACCTCCACGTGCTATCATATGCCTTTTCGAGGTCAAAGAAGACGGCCAGGGTCATTTTGTTGGAAGCAAAAGACTCACGAATGTCGTGATCCAACCGAAGGAGAGGATCCTGAGTAGAGGGATGGCGACGAAAACCAAATAGGTAGAGGAATAATGCATGGAGTTGCTCCAACGTTGGAACAAGACGGGAAGCCACCAATCTCTCCATGAGCTTACATGTATTGCAGGTCAATGAAATAGGGCGATGGTTTATCGGAAGAGTCGGATCCTTCCCAGGTTTGGGAATGGGGAAAATATATTTGCAGTAGACCAGACAGGAGGGAAGAACCCCTCAGCCCATATTCTATTGTATACAGCCGAGCAGGAAGGGCAGTGGCAGATGGATTGGATGTGAAGCATCTTGAAGGAGATGCCGTCAGGCCAGGCGCTCCATCCCATGCAACGCTTGAGGGCGTCTAGGAAAATCGGCCCTGGTGAAATAGCCGGTTGTATGAAGGTCGTTCCAGGCGAAAGCAGAAAAATCAGGAAACTCCACCGCAAGCGACTAGAACGAAAAGGTTCCGGATACCAGGGGCCGCTGGAGCAGGACGCGAATAGTGATAACCCAACTAGTCCGCCACAACCCCGGGAGCAGAGATGACACATCAGAAGTTTGCGGGCCATAAGCGAGGATAATAGGCGGATCAGCATGGTGTTTTCGGGAAATTTTTCGCACCTTTTTATGAACTGATGATACAGGCGTAGAAGAAGAATAACGGTGGAAGCGTATGTGCGGAAATACTGTTTCCGCGTACGGCGAATAATACGCCGGGAGCGGGCCGGAACGGGCCGCCGAAGCCCTAAAAAGAATCAAGTTTGAAGTGTGGGAGTCCTGTTAATACAGCTTATACCACCTTAACGCTTTTCCACGATTAGCCCGGCACACTCCTGGTTCCACCGGGGGCTGTTGGACTTTCGGGTCCCGAGATGAACGGGGTATAATGCTCCGTGCCGCTGAAGGATAACTTCTGAAGTGAGTGAAGCTCCGCCGGCGAACGGGAAACACGGTAAGTTGCAGGAAAGATGGAAAAGTAAGTGGCCTGATGAAAGGAAGACCAGTCTGCCCTGTCATAGCGCCAGCCAGAATAAGGTGGTAGCTGCGGACTGGGGCCGAAGGATGGTATCACGATTAGGCTAAGTGTCACTACCACAGAGGAAAGACGACCTTTCCCAACCAAAACGATCTAAAGACGAAATGGAACACAACGAGAGGTCAGTATAGAATGATGATAAAGAAAAGTAATGTTGCCTGCACTCTTAATCACCTGTTTCTTGTTTCTAACTTGAGTAAAAAGTAATAAGAGAAATGAATTAAAATACCTTCCCGTGTTGAGGGCTTGACTTATTCCCAATCATTTCAGGTTTAATGACATCATTGATGACCTGCTCTTCGTCTAACATGGATTCCTTCTTTATTTCTCTCAACTCTGACTTTATAGATACAGTTTCATCTAATTCTTCAATTTTAATGCTAAATGGAGAAGCAAAGTTTGTTCCACTATCAAGAAATATCTGAAAATGATCAAAGGGTTTATATAAGCTTACTGGGATAGGATTCAAGTAAAATAATGAACCTCTTCCCTAATGGAGAATTTTCTGTTAATATTCACTTATTAGATTTAGAAATTCAATAAATTTTTATTTGTATTAACATTTTATTATATTACATTTTATTTAGTAATATAATAAAAGTAAAATAAAAACAACGTTTTTCTTTAGGACATTAAAGTTATAAAATTGTTGAAGGCACTCTATAATAAAATACGCTAGTAAAATACAGTTAGAAAATGCTATACTAATATAAGTATTTAAGGCAGTAGTATAGATTCAGTGTTTGAATGGTATTTATATATTGTATGTTATAAGATCTGTTTAACAGTTAATTTAATATTTATATATTTCATTAACATTTCAAACAAACATTTTCTATCAATTTTAAACATACAATGGCTGAAGAGAAGGAATCTGAAAAGCTCTAAGGCCACAACCAGAGGCTTGCAAAATGATTGAAACTGTGGCATAGTTAAAGTGGGATATTAGGTGCAATTCAATTACATAATCAAGTAAAAGTGTGTTAAAGATCAATTAAGGGAAGCAATCTAGTTTGAATACTAAAAATAGACTATCCAAAGAAGCCGACCCTAAACCAGAAAAAAAAGACTTCAGTAGACTTTCTTAATGTAGGTGGTATCACAGTTACCGCACTTTATTTGTAAATCACTAATAATCAAAAAAGAAAAGAATTTAATATCAAGAACTTTCAAAACCTTTCAAAAATTTTTATTTTCATTTAAAAAAAAAAAAATCAATGAAAATTGAATTCATTTGTGTGTCAATTTCAATTTTAATATTTCTTTAATTTGTGTTCAATTCCACTGAAGAAGTGTCGGACGAGCTCTTCTCAAAGTATGTGGAAGATTGGAGGTTTTGTGCCAGTTTGCTTTTTTATAAACATTACATTATATTTGTTAAAGCATGGTAGCTATGTGTTGGGTTATAACGTTGAATTGTGATGAGTTTAAATTGTGTCTGAGATAGTATGTGAAGGTTTGGTATATTAATGTTAACTTTTATTTTGGGGGAGCAGACTGTGATATAAGGGGGATATAGGAATTTTGTTCCTGTGTTGTAGTGGTCAGTTTTGGGAGCTGATATTTGTTGTTTAGGATACAGAGTGTGTGCAAGTTTTTTATTAGTGTTGTCACCTCCTGGTGTGTGTGTGTATAAGTATTAGTGTGTGTGTGTGTGAGCATTGAAGTCTGTGGCTAGTATTAAATTTTGATATTGTGCTAAGGCAGATGGGTCACGAGCATAGCCTTGAGAGCAGTGTTGAGAGTCTTCTAGCAAATGTAATGCTAATTAATATGCTTTTTTTTAATCTAATTTAATGTATCTTTGGATTTCTTATCAATTTATTATATAAGAGACACAAATATATATATAATATATATATATATATATATATATATTATTTATATATATATATATATTATATAATATATATATATATATATATATATATATATATATATATATATATATATAATTTATATAAGCTACCTGAGAATCATGTTCAGAAGAGTCATATTCAAGTCTAAAATTCCTTCATCTTTAATTGCTACTTTCAGATTTCACTTCATGTGAGAATTTCATTTTTAAAAATAAAAAATATTCCAGTAATTAATGCCCTGTAATGAAAAAAAAACAATAATTGATACATTGTAATTAAAAATAAACTTAGAATGGAATGGAAATGTAATCCAAAGTGTAGAGAATATATTGTTATCAATTTAAACTTTTTTTCGTATTTAAGTATTGCAACATTTTTTTTAAAATACAAAAATAAAAAGCGGGAAATTCCTCTTAAACTAGTGCTCTATTAATGCTTTCAAAGCTTTTAGTGATCCATTCTAATTATTTTTCAGTAAGACACACTCCCAGAAATCTAAATTATCTATTGATTGAAATTGGATGCTGGATGAAAAAATTTCACCAGAATTTTTTGGTTAATAAAGTAGCATTAAAAGCTGATTTTTGAATAAATATTTTTATAATATTAAATTAAAGAAGCATAAGTTTGATTACAAAAAATATTTTTGGGTAAAATTTGAAAATTTCCAAAGTGAAACACTCTCAATTTCTATTCTCTAGAAACTGCGAACACAAAATCAATGTAAAAGCATAATAATAATAATAAGCCAAATAAATAACTGAAAATGGCTTTTTATTGTACAATAAAAATACCAAAAACTTTTACTATGAAAAAACATTATCATCAAAGAATATGGAGAGTGCTAAGAATGATACATCAATAAACATAAGGTTATATCTATATTGAAATTAATATATTTTGAATACATGGCACAGAAACATTTATCTACAGGGGACTCCACCCCTCCTATCTATGAGTGATGTAAAGTTTACTCTTTCACTACATATCAATATTTATTGAATATTGCTCTGGTATCCATAAATGTCTATTGATGCATCAACCTTTCAGTATATCAATATAAAAAATGATGCTTTATAAATGATAAGAGGTTGGCTACCAATACATTTTTTCATAGTTAAATTTTTAGGTTTTTGGTATTATTATTAGTCAATAGCCATGATAAGTTTTGTTTGCTATACAAAGAAAATCTATGTAGAATTAACAAATCTTATCATAACCTGAACTAGGATGGCCCTAAAATGTGCACAAGGCATACTAATTTTTTTATAAGAAAGCCTATGGGAAAATTTTAAACTTTGATGAGAGGCTGTAACTTTTTTTCCTAAAGAGAGCAACGATTTTCATTTTATTCTTTATTAATTTATTTTTAGAGTACATCCTGTGATTTTTATAAAAATCAGGGGTGACACCCTTCTGCACTACTATTACCCAATATAAAATAAAACATTATAAAACTGGCCTTTTGTAACTAGGAATGTTCTTTTATATTTATTTTAACCATCTACATGTATTTTCCTAAGATCCCTATTTAATTGTATAAAACTCAAAAAACAAATATACAACTAATGAGATTATATAATCATGTAAATATGAAAATTGGATGAATAAATAAAATATAAAAATGAAATATTAAGTAACCCAATTTAAAATAAAACATTTATGAACTGGCCTTTTGTGACTTGGAATTTTCCTTTAATATATTTATTTTAACCATCTACAAGTATTTTCCTAAGATCCCTATTTAGGCTAATTGTATAAAACTCAAAAAACAAATATACATAATGAGATTATATACTCATGTAAATATGAAAACTGGATGAATAAATAAAACAATATAAAAATGAAAATATAAAGATAAATCAATATAAAAAATAAAACAATATAAAATAAAACATTTCTGAACTGGCCTTTTGTGACTAGGAATTTTCCTTTAATATAATTTTTTAACCATCTACATGTATTTTCCTAAGGTTCCTATTTGATTGTATAAAACTTAAAAAAACAAATATACAACTAATGAGATTATATTAGCATGTAAATATGAAAACATGATAAATAAATGAAACAATATAAAAATAAAAGTAATAATAAAAAAAGTTAGTTCCCGTCCTAGCAGTCATTTTCCACGTTCGTTCCTTTTAAAATGCCAGGTTGCCAGTATTAAGTTCTACGGGCGAAGGCCAGATTTGCCAAAAATTATGTGAACTTTGTGAAGTGATTGCGATTTGGCAACACTTCATATTCTTAGTTTGGGAATTCTTCCTGATCACAACATTAAATTTAGGCGTCTTTCTGTATTCAAGCTGGGTTACATAAGGATTGTAGACACCTCTTGTCCTTGTATCACAATCCCGTTACATCTTTATTTCACTCTACACTAACTGTATTAAATCTGGTTCTTAAGTAGTATTGGTGAGAAAGTTGGAACTGTTAATTAAGATATTAGCCGGTACTACTAAAGGAGGAAAGTGTTGCAGAGATTTCTGTGGTTGCCTTTAGAGAATACTTTTACGTCAGTCACCTCTGGTATGTCGGATTCTCCGCCGCAAGAGTGCATTTATGACCACGCACAGAGTCAAGTAGGGAAATGGACCCTGTGGACGGTGCATACACCCATAGTTATTGGGTAACATAATCGGTTTTCGATAGTCGTGTTTCTTCGGAGGTATTGTGAAGGGGTTACCTTGAAACCCACAATCCCTAAGGATGCTTTTCTGTGTG
>JABUQX010107820.1:12500-17500 GCA_015478945.1 Trachelipus rathkii
ATAATAATAATAATAATAATATAATAATAATAATAATAATAATAATAATAATAATAATAATAATAATAATAATTAATAATTAATAATAATAAATATCCCAACTACTACTATTATTATTATATATATAAATAACATATATATATAATTAATAACTTAACTTAATTATACAGTTCACTATCAGCCGTATTATTTTAATCAATTTATTAATAATTAATAATAATTAATATTATAAATAATAATAATATAATAATATATAATATAAATAATAATAAATATATAATATAATAATAATAATAATAATTACAGAAAAAGAACAAATTAACATGAAATAAGAAATACAATTTATGGAATAATAATAATTATATACTAATAAATATACAAATTTAATAATATATTAATAATTAAATATTAATTCAATTAAATATCAATAATAATAATAATTAATTATCATTATAATTAATAATATTATAATGGAAAAAATTAGATTATAACTAATTATAGCATGCAAATATTGTTTTTTTTCTTATATGAATTAAATAAAATATATTAATAATATATATTAAATAATATATATACATAATAATAATCAATATTAATAATTAATAAATTAATAATAAAATTAACAATTTATTATTATTTATAATAATAATATATAATATTAATAATAATAATAATAATAATAATTGTAAACAGAGTCATTACCATAGGGTAGCAGCCGTCCTGTAACCATCTATCATAAACTGACATTAAGGAAAATAAACATAACCTAATTGCATAAGATAAAGCACATGCTAAACCGTGTAGACTTAATATTTACATAGATAAGAGGGAAACCATAAAGTGGGGTCGGGAAACCCTTAACCACGAGAGGGAGAAATTACCCCCGTGAGTAGGGGACAATAAACACGTTGGGGTAATAATGTCAATCTGTTATCAATAAATTTGTGGAGGCCATAGCCTAAATTTAAATTAGTTTTATATATTTTATCTTTTTTTATTGTTGTATGTTTACTCCCCCTTTTCCCATTCATAACAATAATGACGTCAAAGATGCGCATGCGCAAGGGAAAATATATTAATGTTAATTTCTTATGTACCCCAATATTGTTTTGGCATTAGACATGCCAACATCCCTTTAGATGATAGTGGTTTAAGTTCGCGTTTTCTATAGCGAGTGAGAAATTGTCTGCCCGAGATTTTTTTTCCTTTTGTAACAAGTTACAAAAAACTGTAATAAAATAAATGAAAAGCTGCAATAAAATGTTTTGGGAATTTTGGTAAAAATTAGCTATCTTATTTAATAAAAAAATTAAACATATATTTTTTATCTAGAATTCAGTTTGTTTTTTAAATAAGTTGGCAGTTGACAGGGCTGAAACTAATTTTTAATATAAGGATTTTAGTATTTATTTCAAATTTTAAAATAGTAAGATTCAAAATTTGATATTAAGTTTTAATATTTCAATTTAAATCTTAGAAAATAAATTTAAATTTTGTTTACTATTCTGTGATTGTATTTTTTTTAATTTTTAGCAGTAACTATTATAAATTTTAAAATATTAATAAATAATCATATTATTATATTTAAACAGAGCTACGGCTGAATGTTAATGATTAACTTCAGCAAATAATAAAATAGTAAAATATAATCAAATATTTGATTATAAAATTAAAGTGACTGGAAGAAAAAATATTTAAAAATAACTGAAAAAAAACTCGTGTTATATATATATACAAATCTAATTGAAAAATAATAAACTAAAAATATTAAAAAAAACAAAATAATATTAAAGTTAAATTCTGTGAAATTCTGTTTTTGAATATAAAATAAAAAAAGCAAAAAAACAAAAAACAAAACACAAAAAAACAAACAAATAATTAACAAAAAAAAAAACGTGATAAAAATGAGGACATTGAACGATCCTTTTTAATTGGTCAAATGGTAAGTAAATTTCTATTATTTTGTATTTTTATTTTATTTTTATTACTTTTAATTGGTTTAATTTATTTTAAAGTTTTATATATTTGCTTGAAGACATATTTTTAGTTCTTTTATCTTATATTTATATTTATTTGTATAATAAATTATATAAATTTTAATATTTTTGTAACATAATGTAATAATAATTTATGAAATAGTATTTAAATGGTAAAAGATAACTTTTATAACCCACAAATCGTAAATTAATTCTTACGTCTTATTAGTGGAACCCGTAGGGAAAGGTTCCTGGGTTTGCGCTGGCCTATAACAACTACCGCAAACTGGACAAACCTATCACGCATTCTAGGTATTTATTCTATTGGTCACAAAGCAGGTCACTAATGTACTCATTTACATTTGAGTGAGGCGAAACTTGGAATTATGAGAATAGCTCATATTCCCCCGTTCAGACGTATCTCGAACCCTGGTCCTTTCCCTTGCTAAGCTAGTGCTTAAAAATGACTGAGCCGGAGTTGGAGCAGAGTGTTTTAAAAAGCCCGATTTGGCAATAAAATTACCGACTCCGCAGTCGTCTTTTCATATTTGAGTTAAACAGCAGAATATTGCAAATTTAAATCCATTACGGTTTCATAATATCTTTTGCGTCAATTTTAAGATGACAAGAGATTAGAATCATTTCTCCCTTACTATTGTTGAGTGTCTTCCAATACCCAGTCCCTATACGTGTTTGGGGTAATGCTATATTCCTCTTGCACTTGTTTGGTATCCTACTATACTTCATTCTTACACTTGTGTGTCTTGCTATACCCTATCCCTATACTTGTTGGGGGTCTTGCTATATATATGCCCCATCCCTACACTTGTTGGGTGTCCTATTATATCTCAATATGATATTGTCATAATAAAGAAGTCTAAATGTTTAAAAGCACAACTGTCAAACAAAATATACATTTTTAATTGTCTCACATTTGCTTTGAAAGTTTAAAATGTATATTATTAAAATGAATATATTAATGATATCTTAAAAGCAAAACGAGGTCAGGGGTAAATGCTCCAAAAACAGAATGGACCATTGTTAATAAGCAAATGTTGCCAACTCTCCCAAAAGAAAACTTGACCGCTGAAAACAATTAAAAGTTGCTATTCCTGCCAGAAGATGAATATCATTAATTATAAAGCCAAGGTTGCCATGGTTGCTAATTTTGACAGGGTTTAAGAAGTCAAAGTTGCTAGTTTTGCTTTGGTTATTAATAAAAATTTTCCTTCTATTTTATTTTTACTTTTTTGCGATAAAAAAAATTATCTTAACGTTAATTTACTTAATCTTACAAAATTATGGCCATAACATTTCAAATACCCAGATTTATTATACCCAAGGCAAGAAATCATTTTGAAATTAAATAAAGTATTTACTAATTCATCAACATTTTTTTTTTTTTTTTTATTTACTTATTTATTTTTTTTTATTTTTTTTTTTAAAGAAATTTAAGTCATCTGTCTTGACGTTTATTAGATCCCTTACTAATCCCTTAAAGTTTTCACAGCTCATTTTCATTACAATATATCAGTTTTTTTTAATTCGTGCATTATATATTTCTTTAATGTGTAAGTTTTTTATTTTTTTTTTCCAATTTTATAATTTAACAAAATAAAAAACTAAAATATTATAAAAAAAAATTTCTTCAAAAATTTTTTTTTGGAAAAGTTGTTGTTGTTGTTTGTTGTTGTTGTTGTTGTTGTTGTTGTTGTTGTTGTTTTTTTCTTCTTCTTCTGTCTTCTTTCTTCTTTTCTTCTTCTTCTTCTTCTTCTTTCTCTTATAAAAGTTTTGTTCCATTTAACCAGCGCATAAACTTCATTAAAACACAGCCGCATCCTTCATTCCTTCACATAAAAAGGCTTTTAAAATAATAATTTGGGTGAGCAGGTATATATATTACATATATATTGGATAGACCTATTTACATCTAAGTTATACATTATATTTATAGTGATATAGTATCATGTGTATATTATATATTATATAGGTATATATATATATATATATATAAGTAGTATGTATGGCACGATCTGAGTTCGAAATTAATAAATTTTAAATAACGTAAAGGAATTATATTTATTGTTAAGTTGTTTTTGTCAGAGTATATTGGATTTATACCACCTGAAGTTGACTTTATTCTTGATTGTGCCCATTTTTTCTCCAATTTTGAACTCTGGAATTGTCTAATTTTGTCAGTCTGACAGTTGTTTTCCATTATTAATAGGGATCATGTGATAACCTTACAAATATTTTTTTTATTTACTTATTTAAACACCTATTATTGATTATTATAGTTACTATCAGTGACAATCAAAGAAATTGTATTACTTATGGTACTTGAGTGTATTCATTATGTATTAAATTGTAATTATATTATTATAAAAATTGTTTTATTGTATTGTCGAGATGTTTTGTAAATAACTTTTGATATTATTGATTATTATTGTTATATGATTAATTGATTGTATTATTGTGATATTGTATTATGTGATGTATTAGTATTATTATTTATATTATTTATTATGTATTGTGATTATTATTATTCAAAATGTATTTTAATCAATAATAAACTTGTGTGGTATTCAATTTTTAGCTAAATATACTGATTAAAAACTATTATTATTATTATTATTATCATTATCATTAATCATTATCATTTATCATTATCATATCATTATCATTATCATTATACTATTATTATTATTATTATTATTATCTGGATTATTAGTATTTTACTGAGTAGTTTTTGATTATTATTATTAATTGTTTATTCTTAACTGATTTGTATTAGTTTTTATTATGTATATTAAACCACACCGAGTAGATAGAGAACCAGGAAATAAATCTTATCCAAAGTAAGATCAACTCTCACTAGACTACCTGAAGACTGTCTATACTAAGTTTTGAAGACGCGTAAATTCGCAAAGAAAGGAGGAAGGGGAGAGGAATAAAAGAAGAGGGAGAGGTATAAAGGAAGAAAGAGTGTCAGATTTTAAACCAGTAGTACCCAAGTACGAATGA
>JABUQX010107821.1:0-5000 GCA_015478945.1 Trachelipus rathkii
GGAGGAATATAAATAAGTAAAGACAAACATGTAGATTGGAAATTTGGAAGATGTAGCGAACGGGAGAGAGAGAGAGAGAGAGAGAGAGAGAGAGAGAGAGAGAGAGAGAGAGAGATGCCTTGGTGTGTGATTCTTGCCTTCCACTTATTGAATTAAAATGTGAATTATTTGAATTATTGATTTTTAAAGAATTATTATTATTATTATTATTATTATTATTATTATTATTATTAGTAGTAGTAGTAGTAGTAGTAGTAGTAGTAGTAGTAGTAGTAGTAGTAGTAGTAGTAGACAAGGGAAAACGAAAATAGGAATGGCATTATTTTTTGCGGATTATAGTGTGAAAATTCTTTTCAATAAAATTCTTAGTAGTAGTAGTAGCAGTTGTAGTAGTAGCAGTAGTAGTAGTCGCATGGCAAGTAAAAATAATAATAAGAATGACATTAACCTATAGTGTGCAAATTATTTTCAATAAAAAATTTTTTTTTTTTTTTTTTTTTTGGAAAGGATCGACAGAGAGTTGTTTGCCCGATTATCGACGTGATAAGCATGGACACATTCCAATACATCGGCGCTTCGGCAGATCTTCGCGGGGGATTCGACTGGAATTTGGTGTTTAAGTGGGAATACCTTAGCAATGAAGAGAAGAAGAAGAGGCAGAAAAAGAAGACAAATTATTAGTAAAATTTTTTTTTTTATTTTTTTTTTTTTTTTTTAATGTTTTTTTTTTAATGGCAAACATTCTCGGGCAAATAATTATTGAGGAGGCAAATTATGGCTGGTTGAATTCGATGTTATGTTATGTTATGTATAATTATTGAAAGAGAAAATATGTTGTTATGTTATGTTAATGTTATGTTATGTTTATGTTATGTATGTTTATGTTATGTTATGTATGTTATGTTTATGTTATGTTAATGTGTTCCGGTGACCAGGTGAAGATAATTTGTTTTAAAGTGGTTTGATAGGGTCAATCTCCAGCTTTCGAGTTTAAGTGATTCAATGCGTGAGTTGATTGAATCACCAGTGGAATGATTCCAAATTTTTTTATGACGAATTTTTTTAACGTTTATAAGAATGAAAATGTTGTTTCCCTCGATGTCAGTTTGTTAACCTATCCTTAATTATGTCATTTTCTGTTTCGTCTAGAATCTTTCTCTTGTTTTCCAAACATTTAGTTTCAGGCTTTCGAAGCCCGCTACAGATATCTTGACTTCTCGCTATTGTCTCCACATATCTTAATCTTTATATCCGCTCGGACGTACGCGCTCTCTCAGACCCTTTGAAGACTTGCGATCTGACGATGTGCGTACGTATAGTACTTGACATATACACGTGGCTTTTGAGAGGGAATGGTATGTGATTCTTCCCTCCCTTCGGGCTTCTTCTATCAGTAAGAATAAATCATATAGAAAAAGGTAAGGGGGTATATATAAATGGAGTTTGAACGCGGGAGGTCGAGAAGGAAACCAGAGGGGTATTCTCACTGAGCGTATTAGAGGTTATACTCACTGTCTCATTGGACATAGGTATTTTGCCCTAGGATGATATATATATAATGGTTTTTTTTTAATATATATATATATATATATATATAATATATATATATAATATATCATATATATATATAATATATATATATATATATATATATATATATATATATATACTATAATATATATATTATATATACATATATTGCGCTATTTATAAGCGTTTGACTCCAGGAGCGAAAATCAATAATTAATGTATCGGTTATTTTAAATAATTTAGGTTTAATTATACATTAAAATTTTGGGTAACCTAACCTTAACCTAAACTAACCTTAACCTAACCTAACCTATAACAAACCTAACCTAACCTAACATAACCTAACGCCTGCGATTAACCTAACCTAATATTAATGGAGTCAACTGTCTTATAAATGTCTTATATATATATATATATATAATAATATAATAATATATATATATAGAACTATATATATATTATATTATAATATAACTATATATATATTCTAAATTAATATATATATATATAATATATATATATATATAGCCGTATATATATATATATAATATATATATTATATATATATATATATATATAATATAATATATATATATATAATATATATATATATATAATATATATATATATATATATATATATATATTAATATTTAATAATATATAAAAATATATTATAATATATATATATATATATATATATATATATATATATATATATATATATAATATATATATATATATATATTAGTATATATATATATATATTATATTATATATTATATATATATATATATATATAATCTTCAGAACCCCAATGATCGCTGGAGGATTGTTTATGATTAATAAACAATATTTTGAAGAACTTGGTAAATACGACATGGCAATGGATATATGGGGAGGGGAACAAATCTAGGTAATATAAACATCAATATATATTTTTTTCTAAGTTTGAAATGTATGTATAATATCTGACTCAAGTGTTTTATTTAAACAATGAATGTAAGCTGATATAATATAAATTCATTTTGGTGTCATATAATATATATATATATATACTAATATATATATATTATATATATATTATATATATATTCTATATATATATATATATATATATATATATTATATATATATATATATATATCCTTATTCTTTATTATTTATTCTTTATTTTTTATCCACCCCACGGTTCACCACAGATTGGGGTGGGGTGTGCAAACATGCACCGGAAATAGAATAGTAAAGTTAGCAAGAATAGTTAGTTAATTAAGTAGAATAGTTAACAAAACCAAAGCCGAAAAGAAAGAATACTCTCCCCTCATACACCTAAGTGGGGGCTTGTCTTAGCCAAAATTTACCCGAGAAATCAGTGTCAACTCATCCCCTGGGCCAGGCAGACACCATTCCACCTCACAAAACCACGCCATTTATTCCTATTATGAACCATTCTTTCTCGCTTTTGTTAAATTTACATTCCTTTTCTTAAGGTATTCTTTCACTGACTTAATCCAACTTTTTCTTAGGTCTCCCTGCCGAACACACTCACCACTATAAAACATCTTAACCAATCGACTACCATCCACACTTTCTAAATGAAGAAATCACCTTAATACACTCATTTATTCTCTCATTCACTAAATTCGTCACGTCACACAATTCCCTATATACGTTCGTTTTTCATTTTATCAATTCTTCTCACATCTAACACACCCTTAAGATTATCCCCTGAACAAACTGTAACTTAGAAATATACATCTTATTCAATACCATATTTATTACTATGCATTAATACCGGTAGCAACTCCCAACTCAAACGGAACCCTAGCGCACTCAAAACTTAGTCCCTTTGTAGTCACCAAGGATTTAATTGCAGTGGCCCCCTTTATACCATTCACATCTTCCCTACTACACTCTGCATCATCCCTTCCCTTTTCATCAAACATTTTGCCGAAATACTTTACTTAACCCCTGATACTTGTTCCAGTTGTTTACCATTCATCATCATTTCACACTTCGGACTCCCCTCACCTACCACCATCACCTTTTATATATATATATATATATATATAGTAGTATATATATATATATATATATATATATATATATATATATATATATATATATATATATATATATATATATATATATATATATATATTATATATATATATATATATATATATATATATATATATATATATATATATATATATATGTATATATATATATATATATATATATATATATATATACGAGTTCAAGGCAGCTCAGTGGACTAACGCGAGCCTCGCTCTCTTAAAGGGTTACACCACCGATACTCGCGTGTACAAGCTGTATGCAAATCGAGGTTTGAACATCTGAGTTGGTTGTCTGAATGGATACAAGTAATTGCCTTTTATAGGAGAATTTCTGCAATTAATTTATTACAGTTTTATAGAAAGGTGTATTATTACATTACATTAATCTCAATTCCTCTCACCACAAAAAATCCCATCACTAGAAAACAAAATCAACATTTCAAATTACATTATTAACCCCTTTTTCGACATGTAAAATCACATTCTCTCTCTCTCTCTCTCTCTCTCTCTCTCTCTCTCTCTCTCTCTCTCTCTCTCTCTCTCTCTCTCTCTCTCTCTCTCTCTCTCTCTCTCTCTTTTAGAATCCTCTCTCTCTCTCTCTCTCTCTCTCTCTCTCTCTCATGCTTTTAGCAATCTGGATTCGAAACCATGTCCACGGTGGATGGAATATCCAAATGCGTTGAGCCGAAGAAGGACTTTCTATCAAGTCTAGAAAATCTGCACACTCTAATCCACTTGGTTAGGAAAATACAAATAATTAAATTTCCCCTAACCAAGTTCATACTGCGGTAGGTAATGAACAACCCAGTGGGTGGGACAGAGGATAGTGACTTCACACACATACACAATATATATATATATATATATATATATATATATATATATATATATATATATATATATATATATATATATATATATATATATATATACAGGTACCGGTATATATATATTCTTTTCCCTGACCACCCCATCATGGGGGAGGCCACACCTCGTTCAGGTACCCCTCCGACGCCACCGGTCTCCTCCAGAGATCCTCCAGGGATGTTATGTTCCATGTTGTTCTGTGTTGAGAGTTAGTTAAACAGGAGAGAAAGAAGTGGGATGTGTCTTCCGGAACCTGATTACAGTTTTGACTGATGTTTGTGGTGGTTCGGTTAAGGTTGAATCTGTGTTTGTAGTATTGTAATTTAGGGTGGTGGATGCATCTTAGCTTTGCCAAGGATGACTGACTGATTCTTGGTAGTGAGTTGAATTCTGGTGCTATTTCTGGTGTGTGTTTGTTTAAAATGTTGTTTGGTGATCTGTGTCTTAAGCGGTTTTCTTTTAGTGACGTGTGGATTTGTTTGGTGTATGTTGTGTTGTTTGGTGAAGGTGGAATGTTGTTCAG
>JABUQX010107821.1:10000-12500 GCA_015478945.1 Trachelipus rathkii
TTCCTTATATCTCATTTGTCATCGCAACTTCAACGTCATATCCTTTATCATTTTTAAATGAATCCTTTTTCTAAAACTTTCTATCTATTTCGCATAACAAAAGTGAAAAAAAATCAACAATAATTTTAATGTTTTTAATTTACCCAATAGCCATCTTAACAAACATTCCTTTCCCACCATCTTCACCCTCCCCTCACACTACACCACCACGTACCCCTACTTATACCTACCTACCCTACCCCTATCACCTATACCTATACCTCTCACACCTACTCACTACTATCATCATACTATATACTATATATTATCATATTATACATATATCATATCTATCTATCTACCTATCAATATATATATAACTATATTTATATATTTTATTCAATCATATATATATATAATCTACTAATCATATTATTACCTTATCTATATTACTACTACTACAAAATTCCGTTTTTGCCAAAAAATAGTCATAATATATATATAATATACCTCTTACATATATAACCTATACTATGCTATACTATACTATATAACTATATATATATACATATATATATATACTATTCACCCTAGTATATACCTACTATACTAATATATATATAAATAATATACCGGATAATATATATATAATATATATTTATACTATTATATATTATATATATATATTATATATACCAAAATATAACATTTTGTTACAGAAACCATTTTTAAGGTATAACTAATATTTTTTTAAAGATTTTTAAACATATATTGAATGTAGAACTTTCATTTAATGTTTTATTGAGTAATTCGAAACTTTAAATTCAAATATAACGTTCCTTAAAATAAGGTGTATTTATAATAAACGCGAAAAAAAGTAGCAAAATTTCATGTGTTTTTCAGGAAGAAAAAAAGAAAAAACCAGAGCAACAAGACAAGGTTTAACAGTAGATTAAGGGGTGTTCACCCCCGATTTTCATCGAGAAAATCACCAGGATATACTCCTAAAAAAGTATTAATCAAGAATAGTCTGGACAAAATTGAAAATCGTCGCTTTCTTAGGAAAAAAAAGTAAAAGGCCTTTTTTTTCCCCCCCCCCCAAAGGTCTGTCTGTTGTTAAAACTTCCATAGACGTTTTCAACTATTGATCGATTCAGGGTAGGTCTCGTTTTACCCCTCTAGTTCACGTTATGATAAGTAGAATTAGCAAATCTTATCATAACCTGAACTAGGATGGTCCTAAAATGAGCACGAGGCCCACTAATTTTTTATAAGAAAATCTATGGGAAAATATTAAACTTTGATGGCATATAACTTTTTTTTACTAAAGAGTGGTAATCACTACCGATTTTCTTGTTTTTAATATTCTTTCAATTATTAGTTTTTTTAGAGGAAACTATCTGTGATGGTAAAACCTGGAACATTTCATTCTGACTTTTGATACTTCGATTATATCGATACATATCGATTATATTGATTCTGTAAGAATTTCCTTGATATATTTGATCTCCGATCGTGCCCTATATACTACTATATATATATATATGAAAATTCATATATACTATACTAAAAATATATATATACTATATGATATATATTATATTACATACTATATATATACTATAATACTTTACTTACTCCACCCTCATTCACCTATACCTCACTATTCACGGGTCCCACCCTCTACTCTTCAATCCCCCTTCTCGCCCTCCTCGCCCCCACCGCATCCGATATATCGATATTCTCTTGAACCATCTCACTCCGACTATATCGATATTTTAAAAATCAGTTTCGACTATCATCGATATCCAGCGCTTCAATAAACAAAAAATCCACGCCTACCTTCGCCGCATTCTAGACCTTGTAGGACTTAAGTTGACTTCCGCTTGCTCTGCTGCTGCAAACTTTAATTAAAGATTTTATTTATTTATTTAGTCTGATTTTTAAATATTAATTTATGTCTCATTTATACAATTCCTATAATGAGAATGGCCTTTTAAAAGGCCTTTCCTTTAAAGCTATCTTTCATGCCATTTTACCAAGACATAAGCAGGTAAATAAACTATATTGGCAAACATTTTTAAGGAATATAGGCTTTACACATTTTTTTATATTCTAATGACGCAAAAGATTCAAACTAACTAGGAGCAAATATATATACACTATTTTTTATATATATAACTATATATATAATAACTATATTACTTATATATATAACTATCATATATAGTACTATATCTATATATATATACTACTAGTATACTATATATATATAACTATATATATACTATCATCGCCCATATAGGGCGCTTCGGCCGAGCCCCCTTAAAAAGGAGTTAACCCCTTTTTTAGGGGGGCTCGAGCCGATCGAGAGACGGCAGGGCGGGGACCTGTTTCATTACTCCTCCGGAGGGGATGGTCGGTTAGGAACCCCCGCGTACACCCCAAAGACCAAAGAGCGGGCGGTTCCGGAGGACCATCGCCGGATGGGGGGTATTAGTCCCACCGTATTTCAGTCCAC